>CM040424.1:71670478-71802978 GCA_022702705.1 Papilionanthe hookeriana x Papilionanthe teres
GTTTTCAAAAATAGTTTAATGGCTTGATTAGGACTTCATTTGGTTTGGATTAGACCAATTTTAGTACTGTTGGATCCGTCTCATTAAGCCGGTCAGTTTTACTATAAGTTTGCTGAAATTATAGTTTTAGATGAATTTTGATCGAAATTTGAATGTTTCTTACTCAAAATATTATATTGTGATCCGTGTCGAGCCTTAAAATTCATGTAAGATGTTAAAAATTTATTAATGTCAGATCATCCCTATATTATCTTAATATCATTGTACTATATGTGTTGTGAGGTGACTATGTTGGGTAGCTAAGACTAGTGATAGGTTTACCTAAAAGAAAAGAATATATATATATATATATATATATATATATATATATATATATATATATATATATATATATATATATAGGGATATGTTTACAGGTCAGCTTCTAGTAAGTCAAAGGTGGGTCCCAAACTTGAAGAATAAATGTGTCGGCGAAAGTGTTACTTCTCTCAAACTCTTAACATTGTTGTGATTAGGAGTGTGAACGAGTCGAGTGGAACTTGAGCTCACCTAATTGTGAGCTCAAATCTGGCTCGTAGTGATAATAGTCGTCTCACGAGTTCGAATTAAAATTCAATTTTTTCGTGAACTCACCTGAGAAGGCATCGGTGGCCAGAGGAGGAGGATGTAGCGACAACTCATTAGAAAAATGCATCAAAATAACTAATGATATGCTAACAGAACTAACTTATGAGCTCGTTAATGAGCCAACTCGGCTCATTTAAACCTCCAATTGCGATTAGTTCTCACCAACAAAAACTAAGTAAAACTCGTGCCCACAACTCAGCATAACAAGCTGCTCTTTTTACCCTTCTTACTTTGTTAAAATAATAATTAATAATTTATTTATTTATTTATTTCAAATAATACATAGTATTTATGGTATAAATCAGTAAAATGGCCATAGTTTTCAAATTTGCAGTCATATCCCCAAAAGTAAATCAATAAATGAAAATTTTACATGTGCAGCACATATGTATTTATATATCAAACATTTATATTTGATATTTACATTTACAACCTTTTGATTCATATAGCATGGTAAATAGATAGAAATAGTGATATTTTAATGTAAAATTAAGTATTAGAGTGTTATGTAGGGTAGATATGTAAATACATAAGAGTTTTATGGTATGGATGCAAAATGTTAATAGTATTAGGACAATGATTTGCATGATTTGGCTCAACTTTAACAACTCCAAACTTCTCATTTTAGTGAATGGTTTCTTCTTCTTTACCAACCACCATCATTAAATCATGTCCCTTTTTGTTGGGTCCTTAACTAAAAAGCATAAGACATGAAATGTTGCTTACACTGCAAATCAAGATACCTCAACAAAACATCAAAATTTTGTCTTTATGTGCATGCTTGGATGTTCACTATTTATCATGCATGTATCTTTGTGTATTTATGATCTACATAACCCTAACCCTAAACCTAGCTGTATGATTTTATCACTCTTATCAATTTTCACTTACTGTAAGGTCCACCAATGGAAACGAGTAGAGGATGGCTGACAGTGGTTGACAATAACGACAGGCGATGATCACTGGTGGTCGGTAACTACGAAGACAGAGAACGATCACTGGGAATTTAGTTAATAAAAACTCTTGAAATTGGCTTCTTCTGTAGGTCTGTGTCTCCCCCTCTCTTTCATGAAGGGATTAGGATCTATTTATTTCCTCTGTAAATAATGTGAGAATCTGAACGGCCCAATCGAATGTCCAAGAGCGATTTCTTTAATCAGATGTCATTTTATGGACATTTAAGTGTCTTAATGATGTCAGAATTGAATGATCATGGGCACGTTGCATTCGCTCATCAAGACGCTATATTTAACTATAAGCATGTCAAAAGGGATCCATTTGACATTCTAATTGATCACCCAAGTCTTCCAAATGGGATTTAATGGCTTGATTTGGGCTTGATTTGACACAGATTGGATCAATTTTGGTGGCATTGGGTTTGTCTCGTTGAGTCGGTCAATTTACCTATAAGTTTGCTGAAATCAAAACTCTGGATGATTTTTAATTTAGATTTGAATGTTTTCAGCTCCAATAATGTCTTGAGATCTATGTCGAATGCTTTGAGATTCATATCAAATGATGATATTTGTTAATAAAATATTAGTTGCCCCTTAATTTTTGCGCGATTTCTCTTGTTTGTTTGAAAATTCTCAAAATAAAAAAATTTGGGCAAAAATTTTGAAAAATTTGAGAGTTTTGGATTTTTTGAGGGCGCTGGTGGTGACCTAGGGTAAACAAAGCTCGACTACTTGTTGTGGAGGGAGAGCATGGGTTATGGGTCGGTGGCTGAGCGGTCCGACATGTTGGCAACTTAGCGAGCCAAAGACGGTTGGAGTGGGCTGGCCGGAGAGCAGGTTGGTCGAGCCTTTGATGTTTGATCGGTGAATCGAAGCGTACCTCCTAACCCATGGAATGGCATGCGAGGCACACCGATAGAACTATCAGATCTTGGTCGGCGATCTTTGGGACGAGTGATTAGCGTCACATGCATCATGGAGCAGATGGTGGGATCTGTTTTGCATGAAATTTTTCTAAATCGTGGAGTAGATATATGTTACAAGACTTTATCTACTCTTGAGAAATAAAAACTAATGTTAAAAACTTAAGAGTAAATATTGAGAAAGTGATAGAACCCATTTGTAATGATGGAAGACCGATTGGTATGAGTATGTGATAGAGATTTGGATACATTATCACTAATCGTGGTATTGTTAGACAATAGTGATCCAACAACATTAGTAGAGATAACCAGTTGATAGTGATCTGATGATGACAATTTGACAATAGCTATGTACGGTGATGGTGGCAATGGCTGAACCGCGTGATCTAATGATTGTGGAGGTGTCGATGGGCGACGGTGGTTTGATAAAGATGACGACGTGATAGGTGGTCTAGTGTGATGATTGTGGTGGTTAGGAGATTATGATCCGATAATGATGGTGGTATCCTAGTGACGGTGACCTAAAGATGACAGAAAATAGTGGCTCAATGTAGGTCAGGTGATAGGGGGTCTTATGGCAATAACAACTCGACTGCCATGGTTCAACACGATGATAGTGGTTGGATGTCAGCTGTTATGAACAATGACGGTGATCGAGCAACTGTGGTCCAATGACAACTACCTGATGACATTTGCAGTGATGGTGGCTACGACAATTACCCGACGATGGTGGATTGATGGTGGCAGTGGCAGCCCAACAACAGTTGTCCAATACTAAGGTGGTGGTCCGATGATACCGTCCTAACAATGGCGGCGACATAAGATCGGTCGGGTGTCAGTGGTCCAATAGTAACAATAACCCGATGATGGTGGTTTGGCATGATAGTAGTGGCTCACCGTTGGTGGCTTAACTTCGACGCTGGCATTGTGTTGGTCTAGTGTCGGTGGTCCAGTAGCAACGATGGTACGGTGGTGATGACCCTTTTGACCACTTGTGGTGGTAGTGACAACTCGACAACAATGATCTGACATGACAACAATTGCGATATAGTAGGGATCTAGCGTGACATCAGTGGTTCACGTCTGCTGGGTGACAGTTAGCCACAACTAGACTATGGTGGTCTAACACGAAGGCAGTGGTTCATTATTGGTGGCTTGATGGCAATGTAAATGACCCGATGATGGGGGTAAGCAACGGCTCGATGTTGGCAAAGTGTTGGCAGCCTTGTGGAGATGGTGGTCTAACATGGTGGCGGTGCCCCCTCTGTGGCTGGGTATCCACCGGGTGAAGGTAGCAGCAATAGTGACTAATTTACAATGTCTAGCGATGCTGACCCTGATAGTGGTGACCGAGCAACAATTGACCGACGACCATGGTAGTCGTGCAGTGGTCGTTCGACGATAATGGAGTGGACACCGGTTCGACGTAGAAGGCGGTCCTGCACAATTTTGATGCCCCGACATTAGTGGTTCGACACGACTGTCAATGTCTAGGCTACAACAGTCCCGTGACAGTGTCTTAATGACTCTAGCTGTGATGACAATTGCTGGGCATCGGTGATCCGATGGTGGTCGTGCAGCAGTGGTCCAGTGTCAATGGAGATGATTGGGTAGTGGTAGTTTGCTGGCGGCGATGGCTGCCGGATAACGATTTTGGCGATGCTATATCTACCGATTAGTGGGTGGCCCAATTATACGACACTGTACACGAACGTTACTGACACGAAAGAAAGTTCGAAGGAAGGTGACGACACCTCGGACCTTAAAGACCAGTCGGCCATGGCGATCGTCCACAGCCGGGATAAGATCACTGACCGGTGAACAAAAACACTCACCGTCCCGGACACGGGGATATTGTACAATTCAATTAATAGACCCGCGAGGGGAAAGCTCGGAGGCTGCACCCACTCAGTATTACCTGAAAAATATAAATTTTCCACTCTCTCTCCCTCTCTCTTCCCCCAAGATTCCACCTTTCTCCCTCTTCTCCCTGTTAAAGGCCTCAGGAGCTGCGTGAGGAAGAAGACGACAGACACAGGGGACGCCTGAGTGGCCGGCGAGGAGCTCATTAGCCTTCCACAAGGAGAGGGTGAGGTTTTCCTTAATGGCGGTCTCATGAATCTTTCATTCTGTTCTGTAAGCCGTTTTCTTAATCTGAGTTCTTCTGTATTTGGAAGTGTAGATAAGGCTTAGAACGGAGATGAAGAGTGTTGGAAACAGATGCTGTTGGTTCATTCTCCCTTTCTTTTTCATCTTTTTCCATTCGATCTGAGTTTTGGATTCGTCCATCCTCAATTATTTCCCCCCCTCCGTTGTCCATTTTGAGGCAATTAGGGTTACAGAGAGGCATTTGAAATTTGAGAAACTAGTGTTAATGGAAAGATTTGAAAAAAAAAAAAACCAGTTGCCCCAATCTCACGGCATTAGTGACTAATGACTGGCTTTGTTTGTGTAACCGCTAATTCACTGGTGTAGCCCTAAACCCTAGTTTCATAACTGCTATCTATTTACCCTTTTCCTCTTCTTTCCTGTATCACCCACTCCAGCTCCATGAATGATTAAAACCATTTTCTTTTATCTGTTTCCTGCTCTTGTTTTACTTGTAAGGCAGAAAAGGTTTTAGTTTGCATGTATGATGTAGATTATAACTCTGCATCATCTCTGTGTCTCTAAGAACACTTCTGTTTCTTTGTTGTTGCAGTTTTGTAACGTGGGAGGAAGAAGACTTCACGGTTCCTAGGAAGATTAAAGATGCAGACATCGAAAGCAAGGTTTGTTTACAATCATTTTCCACCATTTTTATTAGTTTCAGTTCTTATTTTAATTTGATTAGTTGATGCCCAGTGGGTGCATGTGACAATGAAGGCAAATGATGGGACCAAAGATATATTTTTTTATTTGTTTATCATATTATCATATCTTGGAGTAGTTTGATGATCTAGGTGTTATCCTTGTGAGCCGTGGATTTTCTAAACCATTCACGTGAGCTGATTCAGCTCTTGAATTTCTTTGGTTTTGGTAGTTTTGTAATTATGAATCTCTGGGACCTCATGAGTCCTAATAAATTCTTGTATAACACAATATTTTCAAATGAATTTGAGCAATCATTTTTGTAGATTGGAAGGGTTGGTGTAGTTAGAGAGAGTTGTCTTAGATGGATTGGTCGCATTGAGCGTCCATCTGATGATCCGGTTGGGATAGCAGATATTTTAGATTTGACTTGTGTTAAGAAAGGCGGAGATAGAGCTTAAAAGATTTGGACATATTGTCTAAATGATCGTAATTTTATTAGAATTAAATGAAAATATGACACTCAATAGGACACGATGGAGAGAAAGAATTCATGTAGCTGATCCCAAATAGTTGGATAAAGGCTTGTTGTTGTTGTTGTTGTTGTTGTTCTTACGGTGGTAAGTAATTGCACCCATGATTGATTTTTTGAAGGCTTCAATTTCTACTAGTGAAAGTTATTTCATTAGTGCTTCTTAATAGCTTAGACATTCATCATAGGCCATGTTTTAAGAATTTTAAGTCAAGTAAATGTACAACAACTTTGCAGTTACTTCTTATTGCTAGTTTCCATCTCAATTAAATCTTTATTTATTTATTTATTTTGAACTGCGATTATTTGCTTTGATTAGGAATGGATCATCAGAAGTTCCTCAGAAGACTTCTCCCGTCACTCCCAAATCATCTCGCGGATCAAAGAAACCGGGCTCTGAATCTGATTCAGTCAGTACAAAGCTCACACCTGGAAAGAGCTCAGCTGAAAGAAGTCCCAAGATCACCGAACGCCGGTCACCCAAAAGCCCTGTGCTTGCGGTAGGCACAAACTGCGAGTTTACTAAACTGATTTGCTTCTTGTGATATGCTGCAACTAGGAACAAATTCCATTATTAATTTGACATGAAAAACTGCAATTCTAGCATTAGTTTTTGGCAATTTATGTTGAAACTTATGAAGATTTTGCACGGAGAATCTTTATTTATATTTTCATTGTTTTGTGAACCACTTTGAATTACAGAAGAAGCGGTCAGTCAGACCGAGCGACCTAGAGAATGAGGTTACTCGTCTCCGAGATGAATTGAAGAAAACAAATGATCAGTTGAACTTGTCTGAATCATTGAAGAAGCAGGTACAACTGGAATCTGAAGAGGTCATGAAACAGCTCACAGCCATGGAAGGAAAGCTTGAGGAATCACAGAACCAGCTTGCGGAGTTCTCCAACGCCGAGAATGCTCGTTGTCAAGAGCTTCACAAAATCTCTCAGGAGCGTGATAAGGCATGGCAATCTGAGCTTGAAGCCCTCCAGAAACAGCATTCAGATGACTCAGTGGCTCTGGAATCTTTGACGAATGAGATTCAAAGGCTTAAGCAACAGCTTGATATGGTTATGAAATCTGAAACATCCCAGTTGGAGGATTCTGAGACTGTACAAACTGAATTAGCAGCCTTGAAACAAGATATGGAAGCTACCCAATCCACTGTTGAGAACCTTAAAGTTCAGATTAATGAGAAGGTGATAGTAGAGGAAGAGGCAAACCTTGAAGCTTCTGAGATCCAGAAGCAGTTAGAAATGGCCAATGCCACCATTGAAAGTCTCCGTAACGAGGGATGCAGTCTACAACAATCCTGGAACTCTGTAACGTCCAATTTGGAAGAATCTAGACTTCGAGTCAGTGCACTCGAGGAAATGGTGAAAGAACTTCAGTTGTCTGTAGAAGATGATGAAGTACAAGAAGGGAAGCCTACATCTGAAGCTGAATCTGTTGCAGCAGAACCTGAATTGGAACTATTGAGGGTTGCCCTTGAAGCAGCGGAGGCTAAGCTCCATGAGGAACAAATTGAAAGCACCATGAAGATCCAATCAGCAATGGAGATGGCTGAGCATGTGAAGGTTAATGCAGGGCTGAGGGAATTAGAACTGGAGTCAACCTTACAGAAAACAACTGCAGAGCTTTTAGAATTGAAAGCTCGCCTTTTGAGTATGGAAACTGAACTCCCAGCCATTTCGCGAACGAATGAGGAATTGAAAGATGAAATGGATAAGGCAATGGCGAGCCAATTTGATTCGGAGATGAGGCTGATAAAGGCTACTACTGAAGTCACAGAGCTGAAAGCAAACCTTTTGGATAAGGAGACACAGCTGCAAAGCATTATGGATGAAAATGAACAGCTAAAATCGGAGCTCAAGAGAGACAGGGAGCATCAGGAGAATTATGCTGCAGCTATATTGGATGCCGAGAGAGCAAAAGCTGCAGAACAAGAAGCACTGATGAGACTAGGCGCTGTCAATGGGGAGGCTGAAAAGAATAACAAGAAGGCAGCAAAGGCTTTGGAGCAGCTTGAGGCTGCTCAGGCAGTGAAATCGGAGATGGAGGCTGAGCTGAGGAGGATCAGGGTGCAGTCAGATCAGTGGAGAAAGGCAGCTGAAGCAGCTGCAGCAGTTCTCACACCTGGGAACAATGGCAGAATAGTTGAGAGGACGGGCTCTCTTAATTCAGACTACAATGCACTGTTCCCTGGGAAGCTGCTAAGCTCCCCTTTCTCCGACGACTTGGATGATGAATCTCCCAAGAGGAAGAATGGCAATATGTTGAGGAAGATTGGCGGATTGTGGAAGAAGGGCTCAAAGTGACCAGAGTTGATCTTACTGGTGAGTTAGATGTCTGCTATCTCCTGCAAGATCTTAACTTTATGAATAAAAATTTGATTTTGTTCCATTTTTGTTTCTCCGGCCAGGTCATTATTCTAAGGAGAGGATCTGCACCTGCTTTGCAGCCATGGGAGATTTTCTTTGCTTCTTTATTTCCCCGCAACTCCGGAAGTTGACTTTGGGGTACTTTGAAACATTATTGTATAAATACTTTTCTTCTTTTCTTAAAAGACTTGAAATTGTCTGTGATCTCATCTGGGCCTCTAGAGCATGGATTTGATTTTCCAACTTTAATGATCAGATTTGAGTTTGATTTCTATGGTACAAGATTGTTGATCAAAATTTAATTATAATTTATATTCACCATAGTCTCCCTCTCTCCTAGCTCTTTTCTTGGAAACATAGTACATGTGGTGTCCGGATTCATATATAACTACGTACACAACATTGTTGTAAATGTTGTACTCAAATGTGTTCGTGTACATCTTGTACAATAGGGCTGCGAATGAGTCGAGTCAGCTCGCGAGATGGCTCGAGCTTGGCTCGTTAACGAGCTCACAATCTGAGCTTACTGAGCCATGAGCTTGAGCTCATCTCAGCTCGGATCGTTGGCTCGCGAGCCGGTTCAGATAGTCTACAACTAATCATTTCGGTGCATTTTCTGATGAGCTCTTGCTGCCTTCTCCTCTTTCGGCCACCACTACTTTCTCCTGCAAGCTCTCGTAAAAATTGAGTTTTTAGTTTGAGATTGCGAGCCAGCTACTAAGAGTACGAGCCTAACTTGAGCTCACAGTTTACGAGACGAGTCGAGCTTGAGCTTGGCATGACTCGAGCTCGACTCAACTCTTTTTTACCTCTAGTGTATAACAAAACTGTACACACAATTCGGATGCATCTGGACTATGCACGTAATATTCTCTCTCTTTCGTGTTGATTCATATTAGTCGCATAAAAGTTACTATGGATGATATAAAATTGGCTACACAACTAACGAAAATAAGTAAAAACTAACTAGTCTAATGTAAATAGAGCTATGATTTTGTTCAAATATTGCTCAAATCTTTAGCTTGAAGCAAAAGACTTAAAAAAAATATTTTACTAAATCTTCCTCCCAACCCCTCTTTCATAAGTACATCTCCCAACTTGAAGCAAAGCCAATTGATGTTGAAATTTGGTTTTAAATCTTACCTATGCCAACATATTCTTAAGCAAGAAGATTTTTTATAAAAATGCAATTGCTTCATTCTTATTAACCAAGGGCTCGATTGTTGCAGCTTATTTGGTATGGTAGCATTTTGAAAACACAGCTGTCCTGTTTGGGTAAACAGCGTTTTAGCAGCTTATGCGTTTTCAAAACGTTGTTTTCAGCTTTTTCAGTGAGAGCTTTCTGGCTGCAGTATAATTTTTCCAAAAAAAATAAAAATTTGAAATACCCACCGCACCTAGCTTATCAGCAGATTATTTTTAATCAGCTTATCAACAGACTATTCAATGAGTTGCAGCTGCCCGAGACAGACCCTAAATTTTACACTAATAGAGATAATCTCTAAAGTAAATGCACGTCATGAATCCACAATGGGCTATGTTATATAGAGAAACTACAAATTTAAGCGGGACAATTGTTCTCTCTGGATATAACCTGGTTCTGCCCTTTGACAGTAGTTAAACATAATATAATCTCCATAAAAAAAAGTCAGGATGTGCAAATATAAGTTTTATTTGGATAAACTTGTAAATAATTACAATTTTATTGAGATTGGTGATTTATATTAAAATATTTAGTTTTTTATTCTTCTATTATGTTGGAGGTTAATGCAAGAAAGCAATTAGATATAAATAAGATAAAATTGATTAATAAAATAACATTAGAAATTAAATAAACTCAGTCAAGCACGTGTTAGCAGAAGCTTCTGGCTAAATAAAATAAAATATAGGTGTTAGATATTTAAATATATAGGAATCCGGCGGTATATACGTGTTGAATTCTGTTAGGATGTAAGGTTCTGTAACGTATTTGAGTACGTACAACTCCGCAAATGCCTTGTATTGTAGAGAGAGTGGCAAAGAGAGATGGATGAAATTCTTTCAAGAGAATCTTGGGAGATGTATTGAATTGTGTTCTCACTATAAAAATTTAGATCCGTATGTAATAACGGATAAATCGTAGGCAATATGTTTAACGACGATTAATCGAAGTATCATAATCGCCCGCAATAAATTAAAAAACATGCCATGTTAAACTGTAGCTTGACCATCGGTTATATAACTGAAGAAAACGATCGTAGGAAATGCGTTACAGTTTCGTCGGAAAAGACTCGCGGTTCTGTCGGTAAGCTGTCGTCGAACCGTTGATTAACCGTGGGAATTTACTAACGGCTTTGTCCATAGCAAAAGTGTAGCACTTTGCTCATATGCTGCTTGTTTGATAAACAATCATAAAACCGTCGATAAGCTATTGAAAACCTATACCATCAGAAAAAAAAAATATAAATCCCTCTTTCAACGCTATAATCTACATACTTGCAAATGTAACAGATCAATCAAAACACAACACGATACAGTAGAAAACCTAATTTAATACATAAATCATATACATAAATAAAAGAAAAATAATTTAATTAAAATAAATAAAATGTACAACTGCACAATAAAACTATTGTTCGCTAATAATAAATTGTACAATACACATTCAAACAAAATGTTAATATGATGTTAAAAGATCTGATTTCAATCAGACCGGAGATCGATTTGAAAGAAATTCGATCCAAGATTAATTTTCGAGCAATTGTCATTGTTTTGTTTAGTAAATTCAGATTTACTAAATCAACCTATTAGTTGGGTTGAACACCTTTATCCAACAAGTTTCAACCTCTCTAAATCCTGTAAATTCTGCTTCCTACTACTTTTGGTAAATTTCGAATTTAAGGCAATACGGAGCAAAAATGAGATTTAAGAACCTATAGAATCTGTAGAGGCATTTTTTGTCGTTTGGCGGGATTTAGCTTTAAATCATGTACCAAACAACCCCTAATTAAACTATTTCTTAAGGGGCTGTTTGGTTGCAAGTAGGATATAGTTCGAGTGAGATTGAGTATATCTTGTAAATCCTGGAAAACCAGATTTATGAAATCTTGAAGGGGATAAATGATATGTCAATAAGTAAATTCTAATAAATCTAGAGAAAATGTTTGAAGACTTTAATAGGATTTAATAAATCCTTACAAGTTTCAGCTTCTCTACAGCAACAACAACAGTCTTAAGCTTCAACTTAGTTAATAATAAATGAGTAACTAAGTTTTCTGTTGAGTAACGAAGAACTCTATTGAGTAAAAAAACATCACAAATATTGCGCGACGAGGTACTTTGAACATGATGCATTAATGACCCGATGATAACTCCCAGTGCCAACTGCTCTCAGCACTATATTCAAAATACGTTAAATTTTTCTTTATACTATGTACGGACAAACATATTCCTTGGTGTGTCATTATAACCATTTCTGAGTTGGAGGATAAGAGTCTATCTTTGTAATTGCAAATTTATAGTGGATCATTTTGGCTTGGCTAGACCCCATGATTTCTCCCGTCTTGGGTTTTCTATGTAAAAGTTTTTGTATCTGCTCATGTTATTTTCTCATTATCTATATGTATGCTAGATTTTCATACAGCGCTGAGATGTTAAATTATTACTCCACTACCCTGAATTTTCTAACACACAATCATTTGACATCGTCTATGGGAAACAAAGTCCCGTTGATAAATGTCTACACTTCAACAATAGCTAATAAACATATTACACAAGCTTCAATCTTTAACACCCATTATTCTAGGGCATAATCTTGAAGTATTGGACATTAAGCATCTAGCTTGTTTCCCAATAATACATATCATCTTGCTGGTCGGGAACTTCTCTTGCACCACTTGAAGATCATATGCGAAGAATGAAGAAATCTTAAAATGAGATTCTCTGACTCCTATGCAAAGTTTGACAACCAATGGTTGTGTATATGGGAGAGGCATGTCTACACCAAGTTCCTCTGATGAGAGGTACTCAGTTGACACCCCGTCCACATGCCAAAGCTCCCCTTTACAAACCTGAACTCATGAACATTGCTAAATTTCACATCTATCTTCTACAGTCAAGCCTAACATCAAGCTCCCAACACACCTGGAGAGTGTAGCTCAACCTCACGCAACTTGTGACGAGTTTCTACGTCTAGTTCGAGAAGAGTTTCCCCTGAAGGATAGAAGCCATTTTTCAGCTCGACATGGATATAAGGAAACTTCTAGGTTAGCTTTCAAGTATTGATGTTTATGATAGGGCTTCCGACCCATATGAACATGTGGATCACTTAAGAACTATGATGCACATAAAATGAGCTCCTGATGCTCTCCTTTGTCAGGGGTTTCTTATAACTCTTAAAGACCAAACTTATACTTGGTTTTACACACTTTCAGGCAAAAGCATTCATACCTTCGATGAGCTCACTAACATGTTTGCAGAAAAATTAATTGTGAATTGAAGTTTTCTCTCACCTCTTCAGGATCTGTCAAGCTGAGAGGGAATCATTAAAGGATTATTTCTTTAGATTGTCTATTGAAGCTCATCAAATGTTAGGAGTTGATTTGGAGTTAGTGAGAGATGTATACTTGAGGGGACCATGTTCTGGCCCTTTCAAGTCATCTATGATGCAGGAGATCGTTCCTTCATAAGTTGATCTCATTCATCATCTTATGACACAAATTACTACTGACAAAGCTATTAATATGCATAAAAGACAATTTGAACCATAGTTAGGAAAGCGTACCAACCCCCTTGACTCATCCTCACTTTTGCTTGCTGCCTTTACAAGGGATCCGGTTCAGTCAGGATGCCTTAGGAAAGGCCACACATTTACATTTTTTGGAGGGTTCCTTTGCGCCGGCCTTCCCTTTACAGCGATGTTCCTTCTCCTGGTGGGCCTGCACGAACGAATTCTCCACCCCGGGTCTACCAATGAAATCCTCTCCTCTATCGATGACGCTCTACTAGCTACACTCCTCTCCTCTAAAGAATGAAACCCCCACTAAGGAGAAGGGATACACAGTGGTGCCACCTCTGGAAGACTAGCCAATGCCTCCTCATGATGATTTGGCACAGCCTGATCTTGGCTAGGTCCCGTGTTACCAGCTAACACCTCCTCTTGATGACTTGAGCTCAGCCTCAACTCGGTCAGGTCCCACGTCACAAGCTGAATCGCCATCACCCCAAAAATCTACAATATGTGGATGCATTCATCTCTCTCTCTCTCTCTCTCTCTTTCTCTTTCGGATATGCCAGACGCTCTAAAAGACATTATAACAAATGAATACTGATCCTATATCGTGTTGTTGAGGTGTACCGCCTTTCTAACTTATGATGCGATAGAAACATCCAATCAATGATTTAATTTGATCTAAAGGGAGTAAATTATGCATATTAGATCCATGAAAGTTTTGAGGAGGAAAATTCATTAAATTATTGATACTTTTTGTTATTTCTCAATAAGCATTCAATTACTTTACTGTCATCTTTGCATTAATCCTCTATATAATACATGAATATTGATCTATGGTCCAACTATAAGAGAATAAAAATATATTATAAAGACATCATAACAAATGTCAAATAACTTTCAACCCTCTATATGATTCTATACCGTTGATACTATTAAAATGACATAAAACTTACAAACATTAAGTATAATTAAGCAAATCATTAAAATTTACTCTAATCACACACCCATAATAAATATAATTAATCAATATAATTATATAAATCATTAAAAAATTACATTAATCATTCACCCATAATATTATACAAACATTAAATATATATTGCACCCATGTGTCAAAGCTCTTTGATATTTGATCAAATAAGAGATATTTAAATATGCATCACCTAATTTTTATGTAATTACACATCTAATACCAAAATTTTACTTTTTTACATTTGAAACTCATATTATATCAATAGTATTAAGTGAAACATGATTTTCATATTACTTACATTTCTTTCGGCATCCAATCACAGACCATCATGTCACTCACCGATGAGATGTATGATGATGTGACAACTGATAATTAATCGTCTAGACGTGTGTGTTATCCGCGCACAATATATCCTTAACCCCCACCCCCACGGAAAAAATTTGCGTACGTAAGACGTACGCAGTGCTGCATACGTCAGAAGGTTATAGGGAGATTATTCAAAGAGTATTGAAAGGGGGAGGGGGTATTTCCATGTTATATCCCCTGTAACCTACCTATAACCTCCCGGTAACCTACAAATAAATTTCGCGTTTTTCATATATTTGTAGGTTACATGTATGTTACAGAGATGTTACAGGGGGTATAACACGGAAATACCCTCCAATATCCTCTAAATGACCTCCCTACAAATAAATTCCGCGCTTTTCATATATTTGTAGGTTACATATATGTTACAGGGAGGTTACAGGAAGTATAACATAAAAATACCCCACCCCTCCCCCCTAAATACCCTCTGAATAAGCTTCCTATAACCTTCTTATGTACGCAACATTGTACGCAAATTTTTTCCCACCCCCACGAAAAAAAATTGTGTCCATAAGACACGCAGAGCTGCGTAGGTAAACATAAGGTATACTGGAGTTACACGGGGGTTATATACAGGTTACAACCCTCATGTAACCTACTTATAACTCTCTTCTAACCTCTCTGTACTTCTTGTAATATACTTATAACCCCCTGTAACCTACTAATACATGAAAACAAAAACGTGAATTTATTGGTATGATACAGGAGGGTTACAAAGAAATTATAAATAAGTTACAGGAGAATTATAACTTGGATATAACCCCCTTATAACCTATTTACAACCCCCCCCCCCCCCCCCCCCCCTCCCCCCACACGCAACTCCGAATGCAAAAGTTTACTTTCCGAATACAAAAGTTCACTTTTTTATCATTTCTTTCATTCTCCCTGTGCTCCCTGTTACTCTCACAGCTATCCCCGACCCCTCTCCTTCCCAAAAATTCCGCAAAATCCCCCCCACTTTCTCCCTTCAACACAAACCAGAAGTGACCCAACAAAGTGCAGAGAAACTACTGAATCGCAGAAGCCATGATGCGCCGCACCAATAACCTCATATCCGCCATTAATTTCATCACTTTCTTATGCTCCATCCCCATCCTCGGCGGAGGTATTTGGCTCAGCAGCCGCGCAAACACCACCGAATGCCTTCGATTCCTCCAATGGCCGATCATCATCATCGGAATCACAATCATGGCGATCTCCCTCCTGGGCTTCGTCGGCACCTGCTACCATCAGTCATGGCTTCTAAAACTCTACCTCCTCGTCATGTTCCTCATCATCGTAACCCTAACCGGCTTCATCATCTTCGCATTCGGCGTGACAGACAGCGGCCATGGCCAGGTGATTGTTAACCGATCGTTCCTCGAGTACCAGCTCTCTGATTACTCGGGATGGCTTAAGAACAGGGTGAGTGATCCCAAATACTGGCTCAAAATCAGTTCTTGTCTTCGGGATGCGCGTGTTTGTTCGGGGATGCGTCGAACCGTGCAAGTCCCGGCGACGGGGATGGTGCTTTCGGAGTCTGTTGATATGTTCTACCAACGCCGGCTTTCCGCCATTGAGGTGAGGGAGCAGTTCCTCTCTTTTTTGGTCTGTTTAGCTGCTTCAGCTGAAAAGGGATCAACTTGACTGTAATCCCAACTTCATTTCGATTAGGGTGCCGTTTTTTTTTTCTTTTTTTCCTATTCCGTAAAACATAGTATTGTCTGCTTTAAAAAAAAAAATTACAGATAAAAACTGTATTTTGTTAAGGGACCTGATTAAGGGTGTATGGGGATCCGGCCGCAGTTCAAATTTTTTTTTTAAAAAAAAAAAAAAAAATTTAACAGCCGCGATGTGCGGCTGGATCGGGGACGCCGCACGTAGCTCTACGTGCGGCGTCCTGATGTAAAAATTCTTCCTGTTTGTGGCAGCTTATGTGATTCAAGATAGTAAGCTTATCCTAAAATGCAGCCTAACCCGCGGCTTGCTTTTAATGTAAAAAACTCTAACGCAGTATCCAAAGTTTTCAAAAACACGCGAACCAAGCGGTTAGACGACGTTTTCAATAACGTTACCGCATTTATAAGCTGTCACAAACGGGCCCTAAGTGTGGTAGTTTTGTCTGGCACTGCAAGCCTGGACGAGTAACTGCCGGACATCACGTCGTCATATACGTCAGCAGAGGGCGACATGGCGCCCGACGATTGTGTTTGTCTGTGCAAACATCCTGACGGAAAATTTTTTGTTTTTTAAATAATAAGTCATTTTGCATTAGTTTATAGCTGCTTCTTCAAACAGCTGCAGCAGTCCCAAATAGACTCTTAGTTTTTCTTTGGTAGAGGTTTATTTATTGAGCTTAAAACTAAGTTACAGCCAAACACCAACTTAATTTTGTTAGAAAAAAAGAAAAAAATCATTTTTTACTTGGATTTCTTCTGCTTGGCGATTGATTCAGTTTCATAAATCTCTGTTTTTCTGTTCTAATCCATAAGAGAAACTGTTCATATGCGAATAATAGGAGAATTATTCCATTTTACTCTTTTCCTCTCCCTTAATGTTTATCTTTATGAAATCATTTCTCTCATTCTGCATAAATGCTACATCTGCATGTCGAAATTGCAGTAAAAACTTGTCATACAGACCCCGTAATTCTCATGTATTTGCACATTTACCATCTAAATTTTTATAATGATATACACATCCTGATGCATGGTTTTATCATCACTGTAAATTTTTTTATTGCAAACTGAACCCCTGAGGTCACCATCGACAAATGAGAAAGTGGTGGGGGGGAAAGAGACGTTGTAAATATCTCTATTGGGCTCCTCTTTCTGATTTCCCCTTTTCTTCACAAAGCAAGACCACCACACTTGCTGCTTTATTGAGAAACGAGGTATATTTGTAATTATTTTATAATATTTTTTGTCATTTCAGTGGGGCTTTGCAATTGGAAAATTGTTTGAAAGCTCTTCTTGTCCCAAAAGCCAAACTTTTTTAATAAATGTATGGTTGTCAATCAGGATAACTTGTCTGATGAATGAAAAGCTTGGATTTACTAAGGTTTGAGGCAATTATCACATGATTAACGCTACGGACGTTTTCTTAACATTGAAGGAAAATAACATAAGTAGGAGAGGCACACGCCTTTGTGGAAGTGAGACGAGGCGCACCAGCATATGTCTCGTGATAGGTATGACTCATATACCGGGTGATGCATTTCTCCTAAGGGGCTGAATATTAGCTAAGGTGGAAATTTGTTAGGTACGGCTCATATACCGGAAATTTGGAGTCTCTTGGATTAAAGAGAGATGTCTCCTGGTGAAAAGGAGTGTCTTGGAATTTAGTGAGTTGGGGGGAGCGAGGGCGTTTTAGTAATTTATCTGTGGGTTTTATCTATAAATAGATGTGTAACCCTATAGGTATGATCTGAACTTGTAACTCCTTTGAAATAGTGAATTCGCCGTTCTGCTCACAAGGATGTAGGCATCTTTGCCAAACTTCGTTAAATCTCCGTGTTCTTTTGGATTTGTGTTGAATCTTGCATTTCCTTGTCCTAAATTTCTCAACATCTCTCTTGAGCTGCTTGATGCATACATCTTGAAGTATTTTTCTTTAGAATTGCACTGAGAGAGGCCTAAAACGTGCCTTAGATTGCACAATTTTAAACGGTCCTAGGCTCTGAGGTTGGCTTGTAGGCCATTAGAGATCACCATATATATCTTCGCTACTATAGCCAAACCCATTGAACTAAATTCAAGTCAAGTCACAAGTCAGTCAACCGGCTCAGCACGACCTAGCAAGATAATACGACCAAAATAGCTTGACCAAGTGCTGGACCAATGAATCAATTTGGCCATCTAGTTCCATAGATCAATTCGACCAGTTATCTTCAACAGATCATGCGGCGAGGATTCTCGACAAGTCAGTACAGCTTCATCAACTCAACTAATAGCTAAATAGCATGACAAGATGCATATACCATACTCTTCATCATTGATCTAGAGGTTGTTGTTACCTTCATTCTTTAAATCACTATGCCATTAACATAAACTTTCATGTCTCAGTCAGGCTGTTGCAAGCCACCAACATCATGCGGGTATGTGTACGTGAACGAGACTCTATGGAACGTCAATGCAGGGATGCTCGTGAACGATATCGATTGCATGCGTTGGAGCAATGATCAGCAGCAACTGTGCTACCAGTGTGACTCATGCAAGGCTGGCCTCTTGGCCACCTTGAAACACAGCTGGAGAAAAGTTTCCATCATTAACATTATCATCCTCATCATCCTCGTCTTTGTTTATGTCGTCGCCTGCGCTGCATTCAGGAACAGCAAGCGAATGGACAATGATGAGGCTTATAGGGAGGCAAGGATGAGCAAATCCAGGCCTAGCAGGCTCCAGTTTTAGCTCATGTTCCTGCAATTGTAATCAGTAGATGTTAGGACACTATGATGCCTGCTTTATTTGTACTGATTGTATTGTTCTTGGGTTCTCTTTTCTTTAGAGTAGATTGTTTGTAGTGCTTTAATTTGTTTTGTATAATTCTTATATGTGGTGAGAAGCAGTTGAAGTTTAACATAAATATCACATGGTTTTTATGTAGTTACATATTGAACATCTAAAGTATTATATTTATAAACATAACGTTCAAATCCGTAATATTATATAAGAAATATCACTGTTATTAACTTTTTATGCGTAAAGTACACATTTTCGTGTAACGCATGCTAGTTAAAATCTAAAAAAGTTATTAAAGATTTCACATAGATGAATTAAGCTTTTATACCAAAAGTCGTGATGAAAGTAAAGCAACACAAAACTATAGTGTCATTAACATTTTAAGGAAATCGATATTTGACAGAGGCCTAAATATAGGTTTTTCATGGGCTTGGACCCTATGATGAGGGCCTGCATTATGTGTCTAAACAGACCGTTCCGCCGTTCTACGGTGGGATCAAACTCTTGGCCTAAGGGGGCTTACAGTGACCTGCCACCAACAGGCCAGAAATGCAGCACGAGTTGTGGTATTTAAATATGAATATAAAACTACAACTAAATGTTGTATAAAGGTAGACCAATTTGAATGTTCTTTAGTGAACTTTTCACGTTTAATTCATACTGAAGAGATATTAGAGCATGACCTATTCATTTTCTCATCCCAAACAGATCCCATTTTTTATATATAGGACTTTAAGGTTTCTCTATGACCAAGCACATGTGTTCATACTATGATTAACAATAATGGAGTGTCTTGCAACATCATACATTCTATTTTACTTGGATTCTATTTGGCAATATCACTAGAATTCTTATATTGGAGCCCATATCATTCTCAGATTGGCACAATAAGTGCATGAGACCTTTAAGAAGAACATATTGGCTGAGATAAAAGTAAATATATTATACAAATTAATTTATGATATTATTATCTTGCTAGTTAAGTACTCCTTGTAGTCCAAAATTGAATTTTCTTGCCACATCCAACATTGAATTTTGCAATCTTTCGATGTTAAATGACACGATCATAAGACTTGCATGAAGTCTGAATATATAATGGGATAGTCAGGCAACATAGTGTGTAAGCTCATGGTCTAGTGGTGACAATTCGAGGATTAGATGATGTTAGGTATGACTCATATACCGGAAATTTGGAGTCTCTCGAAATAAAGAGGTGTGTCTCCTGATGAAAATGAGTGTCTCTTGGGGGGGGGGGGGTTTGTAACTCCTCTGAAATAGTGAATCCGCCGCTCTGCTCCTGAGGATGTAGGCATCTTTGCCGAACCTCGTTAAATCTCTGTGTTCTTATTCTGGATTTGCGTTTTGTTCTCCCTAAATTACTCAACGGATGAATACTATCATTTAACTTACTTTTCTTAGTATAAATAGAATAAAAAAATTTATTGCATATAAGGGTAACGGAAATCAGACACAAATGAGAAGAAATTTTATTATATCGAAGAGAAGAATAAAATGAGTTATCAGATGAGAGAACTAGGATAGTATCATATAACATATTGCCCGAGAAAACCCATATACATGTATACATACATATGTCGGTCGAAAAGATAAAAGAATATAATAATAATTCAAGTATTGGGGACCATTTTCTATATGTATGCATGTTCTAGTTTGACATGTATCGAATACACTATCAATTTCGCACATACATACAAAAGCCATTGTTTCAATTTGACTTGTTTTCCTTTGATGAATGTATGAAAAGCATGACACGGGCATTAAAGAGGCGGCAGCTTACCACCCTTTCAAGCGAGAAAATATTACATTCCCGTGCGGACGACGACGTGCATCACACCACGCTGCTGAACACATGACTTTATACGATCTACGTCGTTGTCTACACTCCCATTTACCAGACCTAACATTTCCTCCCTTTAAAGTTGAAAATGTGTGGCTTGAAGATCCTAAGTTTTTGATAGTTCATAAATGCTTTTGGAAAGGGGGATAATGTAAATAAAAATTTAAATTTGACATTAATATGGAAAGGTTGTTGGTTGGAGAAATTTAAGTCTATTTGGATAAGCGTATTTTTTTTTATATTTAAATATTTTATGCTATGAAATCCTGCCGGAAATAATTTTTCTTCTCTTTCAACTTTATCATATTCTTCATATAATTCAAACTATTTCTCCTATTCACATCATGAAGCCAAACTCATGCTTGCCAAAATGTATGAACTTGATACACTGAGTTAGATATGACTATCCCGAGCGGGATACTTAGCGAACAATCAACTCTGTCGAGCACAAGGAATTCCCAGCCTAACACGGGGCAAATCACCCGACTAATCGAGTCAATCTGCCCGACCAATCACGAGTCTAACGCTCCGATCAGGAAAGACTCGGCGAAAGTAACAGCAATCATGATGGTTATGTTGGCTGCCCAACAATAAAGAATCTCAAAGACGTTATTTGACATTTCATATTGTAACTTCTATTTACTATAAAAATGCGAATAATAAGAAGAAAAATTTTTCTAAAAAAGTAAAAAGTACTCAATTTTTGCACTAGTAAGACTTCATTCTTTTATGACTTTCTCTCTTTCTTTTCTTAGACTCTACAAATAGAGAAAATATTTCTTCCGGACACCGCACATCCGAACGGTCAACCACCAGCTGCAACATCGCGATACATCTCATAAGCGGGCGACGTGACAATCGGTAGTTGATCGTCTGGACGTGCGAATGTCCGGACATAATATTTTTTTCTATAAGAGTGATTGGCAAACAACTTTGGGTTCAACGGTAGCCTCGTATGTTTACTTCCCATACATAACTACACCTCAAAGTTATATTTTAGAAAAATAAAATGAAAAATGTTTCAATAATCTTAGTTATGACTCTAAAAAGAAAAAAAAATTACACCTTTCTCATCATGTTGAATATTCTAACATTTGAACATTTAATTCAAAGATCATAATGTTCAGCAAGAGCCAAATCACCATCAAGATGTCCACACAGCTTCCTCTCTGATACTTCCATGGCCATCATCTTCAAGAAGAAAGTCACCAAAACCCTCAAAGGGATTCAGAGCAGCAGAAGGAGAAGGAGAAGGAGAATCAAATAATGGCTGCTGTGGCAAGCAGAAGTCAATATCTTTGCAGAAGAGGGTGAGGATATGGTTGTGTTGGGTCTCGACGGCGAGCAGCTCGGCCCGCGAGCGAGCGAGCTGCGTCTGGAGCTCCTCCACTTGCTTCTGTAAGTAGCAGATGGCGCCGGCGCAGCCGTAGACGGGATCTTTGATCCTTACAGTTGCTTCATACACCATGCTGCTCACTGCATCAGCCCTCTGGCTTTCTGGTAGCTCCTGGTTATCACATGAGTTTATGAAGGAAGTTAGGGTCGTTAATCGCACAAGAATTGATTTGAGTTTTGACTCGGATTGAAATAAATGAGTCGAGCTATCAGTTGAAACTTTGGATTGAATTTTCTTCGAGCTGGTATTGAGACATATATGAATCGGCTCGAACTCACTCGACTTCACTCTTAATCTTTTTTATTAATAAAAATTATATATATGCATATCAAAAGAAAACTAAAATTGAATGTAACAAATCACGAGCTAATGTTGAGTTGATTTCATGGCTCAATTTTGATTTTGAGCTGGATCGAGCTAAGATGAATACACACGACTTAATTTGAGTCGGCTCGTTTCAATTTCGAGTCAGATTGAGATCGTTTCAATTTCATTGAATATAACGAGCCACGAGTTGATTTTGAGCCACACTATCAGATACTAGTCGCCCATTTTGTTTCAAGTAAAGAGTTTTTTACCTCCAAAATGATAGGAAATTTACATACACAATTTTATATTTACAAATATATCTCTAACACAAAAAAATATCAATATTTTAACTCTTAAAAAGTAAGTGAAATGAGTATTTAATGCATAATTAAGGAGGCTTATAGTCATTAAGGTAAAAATTGAAGCTTTGGGGTTTGATATGTAATTACATAGGAACTATGTGGTATGTGTGTAAATCTTCAAAAGTATATATGAAAATTTTAAATTTTTTTAATTAATTTGAGAATAGGGGAAATTTTTATAATTAACTATTTGAAATATAAAAAAAAAACCTTTAAAATTCATTATTTGGATTTTTTTTTTAAATTACGTACAGATCACCTAAAACTTGCTATTTACAAATAAACCGTTCTCTTACGTGTATTTTCCAAATTCTCGCTAAAATATCAAAATTCACCGTAAAATCCCAGCACGTATTTTTCATTTTTATCAAGTTTTCAATAATTTGATGATGACACGAGTAATATATCAATTTAGTTCAAAAAAATTATGTAATTATCCCCTTCGCCCCCGAAAAGAGAGGAATTTACATAATTGATAGCACCAAACATTCAATTCTTTGCAGTCAGATAAAAAAATGGTTTTTTTTGTAAATAGAAAGATTTATGTGCAAATTTCTGAAAAATAAAAGAAAAATGGCAGAACAGAGAGAAGAAAGGGAGGATTACTTGGAGGGATTTGATGATATTGCTGGCCCCAAAAACATGGTGTGCAGTGGTGAATTTGAGTGGCTCAGTAGGAGGAAAGTAAGGGGCGAGAAGGCATTGGGCGGCGCAGCGGCGGCGGAGAATCTTACAGGCGGCGCAGGGGCTCTGGTAATTGCTCTTCGGAGTCGGATTCTGATGAGAAAGCAAGGGAGGGGAAGGAGAAGAAGGGGAGGTGGAGGAGAAGTGAGGGTAGAAGCTCTGGTTCATGTCTGTGCTGAAGACTGATGTGAATAGGAGGAGGAGGAAGGGTTTCATGGGAGATGGGAGGGGAGGGAGAAGGAGTATTTATGAAGGAGGGGAGGGGGGGATGGGTTTGGTGGGATATGGGAGGAAATTTTTGAGGAGTGATGGGATGATTGTGATATTCATATTAAATTTTGTGGTGGTGAGTTAATGATGTGATTTAATGGTGAGGGGACTAAGAGTTCTAGTCAGAGAAAGATTGGAACTTGGAGAAGAGCTTGAAGTCCAATGTTGTTTCTGCATTGAAGATCCAATGAATACTTTTTCGACTCTTGTAGTCATCGGCCACAGTCGACTCCCGTTTATTATTTACAGCGAAGCTACGTATAGAGTCAAGACTTGCTTTGCGGAGCGATGAAGTAACGTGTGAAGTAATAACTGATGTTGCGGATTCACGAAACATCTTATGAGGCAGTACATCATCCGGAACGTTGTGCCACAACACACCTCGAAATGTTATACTAATTAATTTGAGCATACAGAAAATAATGATGTAAGCAGGTTATTTATAGACAACTTGAACATGGAGGATGACTGTATAATAAGAAACAATGTTGGAGAAGAACTTTTTATATGATTCAACTTGTACGTACGTTAAAGCACCTCTTGAATGCACAAGTTTTAAATTTCATGTTCAAAGTTAGACTAATTATACTTTGGAAATTCTTATAGGTTCACAATACTAGTAACATATTTACAGATAAGAGATTATTAAATCTTGCATGGGGCCTAATCGTAGTGTCACTACATGACTGATATTTGATGTTAACAATTATAGGTTTCACACGAGTTTTTGGTGTGAAGGGAAGGAGTCGTATAATTATGGTGTTTATTTTAGAGGAAACACACACACATATATAGTGAGATCTGTTGTTATGGCATACTTGAAGCAGTATTTTAGTTGCAATATCTGGATAATGCTACACACACCGTCTATTTGTTCAACTGTGAGTGATTTGATTGTGTTCCTAATCGGGGGACAAACATTTAGCCTTATGATATCTTTGAAGTCAAAATGAACATAAGATATGCAAAGTTTGATCCTTTTGCTCTAGCACAATAAGCAAGTCAGGTTTATTACATTCGGTACCTTGGTAGAGCAAGGGATAAAGTTAAATGAGTTGTGGTTATGAAGAATAAACCAAAGACATTGTTGTGACATATGTCTTACTTTGATTTTACATCTTCTGTGTTTACTTCTACGACTTATGTCATACCTCTCCTGCTTTTTTTAGAAATAGTTACGCCATGTTTTCTATTTTGATTATGTACTTTCCTCCTTTTACTCGTGTATACTAATCATGATTACATTTATTTTTAGTACTAATTCTATGATTATCTTTTTTCCTATTATAGATGGCCACAGATGGTATTGGCAATCAGCCACCTGAGCGACCATGTCTTGGGTAGTCCGAGGAGCACTTATAGGAGCAGGAAGAAGGGCCTCACAGTATGTGTTGAATTCTCGTACAATGTTAAGAAAATAATCCATTACTCTACCGCTGCGAATTCACCAACACGAGTCAAGCTCCATTAAGTATTCTTCTTGTTTGATCATTAATTAGTCAAAACTTGACCAATTTGATATGCTCATCATGAATAAGATCATCATATTTATGCTCATTTGCTTCCCAAGTCAAATCACATTTGAACTTTGTTCAAACTTGGCACAATTATAACGCCAAAGGTTTATATTAACGGCTTAATTACATATTAAGCAGATGATTAAGGCATAATAATAAGATAATCTTCAGTTGTTCGTCAACATCAAAAGGAAAATAAAGCACTTTCCACTGCTTACTGGAAAACCATATTTTCTTCTTATTTTTATAAATTGTATTAGGTATCCTTTTGTCCTTTGTTTGTAAATTTTTTCTTCAAAGGTCTCCTTATTTCCACGCGGGATTTGCAAAAGCATGACCAAATGAGGTCCAAAATATAATTATTTAATTTCCATGCAAATATTACATTTTATATGTGTTATGTCAACGAGTCATTTACAAATATACCGCCCAATTCTTATGTATTTTCATGCATTAGGGGTCTAAACGAGTCGAACACGAGCGAGTTTGGGCTCAGCTCGTGTTTGGATCGTTAAAAAAATGTCACTGTTCGTGTTCGGCTCGTTTGCTTAGCGAGTTGAACACGAGCTGTTCGCGAATAAAAAATTATTTTGACAACTCTAGTCATGCATGCAGTCGTTAGGGGTGTTAACGAGCTGAGCTTGAGCGAGTTCAAATTCGGTTTGTTAAATAATATCATTATTTGTGTATGGCTAGTTTATATATCGAGCTAAAAAATTAGCTTGTGTTTGGCTCGCCTGCTTATCGAGCCAAACACGAGCTATTTTCGGACAATGAGCTATTTTGACTATTCTAATCACACAGCCATAAAATGTTAAGGGTTCTCATTATTTATATTAAAATATTCATTTAAAATAGAATTTAATATATTTTTTTCTATTTTTAATTAGTAATTTTAATTGATTATAAATTTTTATAGTGTTATATATATATATATATATATATATATATATATATATATATATATTTCGAGCCAAAAGAAGTCGAACACAAACGAATAAAATTTTGTTCGTGTTCGGCTCGTTTATATATTGAGCGTAAAAAAATTGTTCATGTTCGGTTCATTTGCTTAGCGAACGAATCGAACACGAGCTATTTAATGAGCCGAACGATAGCTGTTCGCGAACAACGAGCCTTTTGACAGCCCTACATGCATATCTATGATGTCATATGCAAAAATTGTAAGTTTAGGTGTAAGATATGTAAACATATAGGAATTAATTGAGGGGTATGTATGTAAATCTTGCTAGATTTAATTCAAATTTGTTTATATGTTAATATTATTCTGCAGATAATGATTAGATGGTTTGCAAGACTATTTGGTAGCTGTTATATACTCTAGTACTATTTTGAAAATGAATTTTGTGTTCACATGTACACAAGTGTGAAAATTACACTTGTTGGAGATGTGATGAGTCGCAGCAATGGAGCAACATGAGAGAGACACTTAAGGTCTTTTGGCGGCAGCTGCAGAAGAAACAGTTGTGAACCTATTGCATAAGAAACTGTTGTTCAAAAAGCTACGATGGCTATTATAATTTTATTATTATTATTTTCAATAAGTCATATTTCAGCTTGCTGGCAGTCACCGGACTTAGCCGGATTAGGTTGCAAATTGCACCTTCCTACCTCAACTTTTTTGCAATATGCGCTTGTCTGAGTCAGGTTGCAAACTGAGTTTTGCCAATCGCCACAAAGTACAGTGTGGCACTTAGCTGGATCAAGGTTGCAAAATGCACTTTCCTACTGCAGCTTTTTGCAAAATGCGCTTAACTGTGTCAGGTTGCACCGCCATCGCACTGCTTCCCCAATCACACCCTTAATGATAGTTCTAGGTTTCGTGATCTTTCATAAATTGTTGTGTTGTGAAATACCATTATTGTGGCTTCTAGAGTAAAAAAATCAAGGTTCAAAAATGGTTAAGTAAACTAGAACTTTTGTCAATTAGAAAATTTACTAGTTTTCTCATGGGATCGACACGCAACATAATAATTTGAAAACTTGTTACGTTTTTTATTTTGGATTAGTATCATCTAGTTGGTAGTCCGTAGTTGTAAACATAGGGGAGAATCATTCGAGTTAGTTACATTTGATTCTAAAATTAAAAGAAAAATCACTACAAATTTTTAAAAATATCAAAGCTAAAAAAGAAAAACTTAGAAATGACAAATCCCTAAGAAGATCAACTTAGATCTCTTAGGGAGTATGTCAACCCATCAGCAGAAAAAATTCATATGAGTATTAATCACCTTACTGTAGAAGTCAATATGTTTAAACTTAAACATGTAATCATCCAAATGGTTCAAAATGTTTGGGGGATCACCCATTGAAGACTCAAACATTCACTTAATTAGTTTCTTTGGATTATGTTTCAAATTTAGGTATAATGATGTTTCCAACAATACTGTCAGACTAAGGCTATTCACTTTCAGGGATAAAGCCAAGATGTTGCTAAACTCCTAAGCACCATGATCAATTACCATCTGTAACTATTTAGCCCCAAAAATCCTTGTCAAATATTTCCCTCAATCCAAAACTATCAAATTTAAGAATGACATCACTTTATTTACCCAATTAGATGATGAGACAATTTATGAAGCTTGGGATAAGTTCAAAGAATTACAGAAATGCGCACACCATGCCCTCAAAGTTTTAGTTGTAGCGTGTAAATATAGAACAAATTCAATCTTACCTTCTTCAAATTCCTCCAAAGTTAACAATTACTCTAACGGGTCATCTTTCAAACAAACTGAAGCGTGGCTTTCTATTAACGAATCCACCAGCTCTATTCGACGACATGTATCATCAGAGTCATTGATGAGTTACATTGATTTAAAAACATTAAATGTGACGTTCCGATTCTAAACTACCATAATTATTTCCTCATTTCTTACATCAATCATGACCATTTAGATTTCTAAAAGTGTCTCCCGAAGATAATAGACACTTCATTATCCTCTTTCATATCGAAGATAATGAAATTAGCGAGAAACAATGAACATTTTAACCTTAACCAAAATATTCTTTATGCCCCTCAGGGGAGATCAAAGACCTATCTGTTACAACTTCTTTAAAACACACAGAGACATGAGAATAATACTGGATCCCAAGTCACACAACATTTTTCAGACTATTTATCCCATACATACATGTCAAAAGAATTTTAATTCCATATACATACATAGATCCCTCCCTACAAACATATGTTCTGTAAACAACTTCTGAAACTATATTATTTCTTCCCTAATCAGCTGACATAAGAATCCAGAAAAAGAAGCTGTGACAATCTATTCTTCATGCCTTAGTTGAAAAAGATTACCTGAAAATGGGAACCAGCTTCCTTAAAGGTCCATGAATCATCCTCATTCTAAAGTTATCAAGTTAAACATCACTATCAGTGGGAATGGAGAAGAAGAGAGGGAGAGCTTTAATAATAAGCCTGCAATCGCTTAACTGGAGAGGGGAACCTCTTTTGGCTGCTTGCTCCTGTTTTCTACCATATATTTTGTTTGATATATGATTGTTCTGAAAGTTGGTGACTGAGATCACTTTCAGATTTGTTAGCATCATCTTCTACAATTTGGTATGTCTTAATTCACTATCATGGTGTTAAGAGCCAGACTGGAGCGGTCGGTTTGAGCGGTTCAAGTGTGAACCGGTCAATCAGTGGGTTCGCTCCGAACTCACAACAGTTTCTTCTTATATATATAGAATCAAGATTGAATTGGTTAGAACTGGAGATGAACCGATCTGGTTTCTAAAGATCTAATTGGTTCAGATACTGTTTAGTTTTCAGTCTTTTGATTTTGAACAGATGACCAAAAATAAGGTATGCTTTCAAAATAGTCAAAGTTGTTGTCTTATAATAAGTATAATAGTTATTGAATTGATAAAATTGATATCAATATATCATTATTCTATTATTTAAATTATATTATAAGTTTTAAATATTTATTACGTCATCATGTTCAACTACGATTGAACCATTGAATCTTGAACATTTTCTTCTTCTAGTTTGATGTCGAGTCCGCTGTTCACAATATTGCGAATCTTCTCTCTCTCTCTCTCTCTGACAAATTGATCATGAGTTGTTTAAGGAGTGAGGAGGTTCCAATGTGAAAGAAAATACTATTTATGAGAAAGAGTTAGCTTCTAGAATGTGAGCTGACTTTGTTAAACGTTGAAAAAGGTTCAGCAGGTAACGGCAAAAATAAAAAACTTGTTTTTAGCGGCTAAAGGAAAATTAATTTATAAACATTTGATCATTTTTCATGAATATACAAACATATATATATATATATATATATATATATATATATATATATATATATATATATATATATATATATATAAAGAATAGTTGAAGGCTCTGATATGATCCCCTAACCACTCTCATGTATTTAACCATTCGATTCCACACTACAAAACAGATGCACTCAAATAGAAGTTATTTGTTATGGATCATTAGTGATATGTTCAGTCATTCTTCTTTAAAAGGAGAAGGCTAGAGATAAAGAAGTCTAATGTAAATATAGTACAAGTTGGTGTTGACAAGGCACATCCATGATGTTGATGATGGAATGTGCTAGCATTGTAGGCTACGATGTCAACGAATACTGCAGACAAACATGTAAAAACAATGGAAAAACCGACAGACATAGTCAATTTGTTCCCAAAAGAGTCTGCGGCAGATAGATGATCGACTGATTTCTACTGTGCTTATCTTCAATCTGGTCAGTTTTCAGCTATGCATATTATGCAACTCATACATGTTTACATATCAAACGTCGAAGCTTCCAATTTGATCTATTTAGGCTTCAGCTTTTTCATAAGTATGTGTATTTTACTGCTTAAAATTCAAAATGGTGAATTTTATATCTTATTTACGTATCGACCCGCTTTCGAGCTAGAATGGATCCAAATAGCTAAAATTTGAGTCAGCTCATTTCGACTTCAAACCCGATCGAGCTCAATTTATTTTTGAGCTAAGCTGACTCGAAATTGAATATAAAGTTCATTCAATTGACTCTCAGCAGCCGAGTTTAAAGTCCCCTTTTAGAGAATTTTTATTCGGTCCGGATCGCGTACGCAGCGATGCGTCCGGTAGCCTCTAAAAACGCGCCACGTGGATTTCTGGACCCCACCATGGCACGTTTGAAAAAAAAGGCTTATTTATCTTCATTCTGCCGAGCCCGACCCGACCCGAGCAGAAAAACATGAAATTTTTACCGCTTTTTTCCCCGCCAAAGGATAAAGGGTTTTTGTTGTCTCCATTATCTTTAGGATGCGGAGACTTAGGGTTTTCTCCGACATACCTTGTCGTGGAGCCGAGGAGCTGAAATTTGATTCTAACCTAAAGCTAAAGAATGCTACCGTTCGCACAAAAAACCACCGATCAAGTCGACATTGAGTTCGAATCTCAAAATATATTGGACGAACAAGATTTTCAGCTTAGTTTAGTCTGCGACGGAACAAATCCCTCGGGTTGGTAAATTTTATTGTATGCAATGTTTAGTTACAGTTTCATCGTTTTTAAGTTTTATTAAGGTAGTATGCCTGTAGATTCAGAAGAGCAACGTCAAGTTATTTTTCTTAAAGAACCATGGTATTTTTTGGGTAATATTATAGGTATATTCAGGTAGTGTCAGGAAAGTATATTTGTCAAGTCTTCTTTCGGCGGTATGTGGTGTTATTTTGGTAATTTTGTCGTGGTATTCGATACGGTTTCTTAAGAGTAACTTAAGTTTGCTTCGATTTCGGCAATTTGAAGGTAGCATTCTAGTAGTTTGGTGGAGGATGCGTTTCATTTGTTCTATTCACTGTTTTATTACGCTAGTATGCCCGTATTTTCAAAAGAGTAATGTCAATTTTTCTTTTATAGTGAGACATGGTGGTATTTTGGTAATATTATAGGTGTATTCATGTAGTCTCAGAAAAGTATACTTGTTAAGTATTTTTTTCAGCGGTACGTGGTGTTAATTTGGTAATTTTGTGGTGGTATTCAGGCGAGTATCTTAAGAGTAACTTTGCTTCGATTTGTTGTGGTTTTATTTAGGTAATTTGAAGGCGATACTCTACTAGTTTGGGTGTATTATTAGTGATAAACCCGAAAAACACCAATGCTTTTATATTTATTATTATGGATGTTCTTGTGGTGCTATCATGATATGATTTTTGTATTATTGGTTGTTAAGTATAGTGATACCGACATTCAAATCCCGATTCAATTGCGGATACCCGAGAGAGACGAGTGCTTCCAATGATCCACTTGGTAAACATATTGCTTCAGTTGGTATCGATGATGAGAAGGCGGCACATGAAAAATATTGTGCCTATGCACACATTGTTGGATTTATCGTGCGAAAGGACCACATTGGTTATTGGCCGAATTCAAGGAGGATCAAGACAAGGAGTTTGTTTGTGGTAAGGCTGGTATGAAGAGAGAATTGAAGGACAATGTATCGGTGAGGTACAAGCGAGCGGATACAAGGACTGGTTGTCCTGCCATGATCCGATATGCCGTTGATGTCCAAGGGAACTGGTCGGTAAAAAAATTCATAGAAAGTCATAACCATCCGTTGGCGAATGTTGGCGACACTCACCTATTGCATTCAAGCAGAAAGATGAGTGACATCGGTGCGGATGTCCTCGGATCGATGTCAGACGGGGATTAGAACCACCGATGCGTTTAGCTTCCTAGCCACGAAGTTGGTGGAGTGGAGAACCTAGATCGTACGAAGAGGGATGCATATAATCTCTTACAAAGAGAGAGAAGATTACACATTGAACTTGGGGATGCTAATTCCTTACTACAACTATTCACCGCACGACGAGCCGAGGATCCAATGTTTGCGTGGGACGTCCAAATTGATGAGTCGGACGAGTTTGTTGAATTTCTTATGGAGTGATGGGATGTCCGGACTCGATTATGATTGCTTTGGTGATGTCATAATATTTGACACAAGCTATAAGACCGAATAAATACAACCTATGTTGTGCGCCGATTGTCGGTGTGAACCACCATTGGCGAGAATGTGCTTTTTGCGGTTGGCTTTTGTCGGATGAAACGATCGAGTCCTTCAAGTGGTTATTCAAAGCCCTTATCCGTATAATGAATAACAAGCACCCAATCACAATATTCAACGACCAAGATCAAGCAATGAGTAGAGCAATCCAAGAGTGCTTGCCGCACACTAGACATAGATTATGTCAATGGCATATATACAAAAAATTATCTTCAAAAGTGCATTGTGGTTCCGGGAAAAACAAGATAAGTACACGATCTCTTTTTTAAATGCATGCGTAGATGTGACTCGGAGCTGAATTCGAAGAAACTTGGGCCGAAATGATTGAGATAGGAGAACTTCAGGAAAATGTATGGTTGGATGAATTGTATAATATAAGGCATCGTTGGTCAACAGCATTCAATAAAGACATTTTCGGAATGGGGATCCTATCTACGCAGAGGAGTGAGTCGACTAATAACATCCGTCATAGTTTCGCGAAGCCAACAAGCACGGTAACTGAATGTTTTCTGGCCCTTGAACATATTGCTAAAACTTGGCGAAGAAATGAGAAGGATGAGGATTTCCGATGCGAGCAATCTGCTATTGTCCCTGCAGTAAAATGCAGCCCTGTTCTGAGGCAGGTTGCTTTACTTTACACGCGGAATTTATACTCGAAGTTTGAGTCAGAGTTTCTTCATGGTTTGGGTGGACTTGCTTTGGAAGGATTTGCCAACAATGATTCAGAATTTCACATAAGAACCTTCGATAATAGAGACACAGACAAATACTGGATTGTGAAACTAGACGAGCTAATTTGGATATCGCGTGCGGTTGTAAAAAATTTGAAATGATGGGGTTACGTGTGTGCTCACGCTCTAAGGGTTCTTCGGCATGATAACGTGTACAAAATTTCGAGAAACACATATTACTTCGATGGTGTACACATGCAAAAAGGGACATATACAAAAGTTTGGAATATCAACATCTTAAGGGGTCTCAAATGTTGCCAATCGTCTCAAGTGGTCTTATATATCGCACACATGTTCATAAATTAGCGTACCAGATAAGTACAAGAACGCAAGGCCATGAAGTTGCTGAGAAGTTTGTGCTAGATACACTAAACAAACTAACACTTGATGGCAATGAAATATTACATGGGAGAGAACCCCAACAAAAGGCAAAAACAACTAAGAAGAAGACCCCATGTAAAGAGAGAAATCGAATGACCCAGTAAAGGTGCGTCCTAAAGGGATATCTAATTCAAGATTAAAAGGATATTGGGAAAAAAATATGAAAAGAAAAAGTAAGTTTAGTTTGTTGAAATATTTTTTATTTCTAAAACTTATACTGTCTCCGTCATAAAGTGTCAAATTTTATGTAGGAACGGATAAAGATGCCGGTCCAAGTGATGCTACAGTTTTCCAAAACGAGGCAAACTGGTTTGGAACGTCGGCTCCCTTAAGTCAGGTAAATTATAATGTGGGCGAGGCTATTTATTTACTATTCAATCCGTGATGTTTACAATTTTTTTATTCATATTACTCCGAGGAATCGCCTCCATCACAACGGACAGAGACATACACAAGCATGCTAATGAATCTGGACGATGAATTCTAGCATCGCTAAAGAATTGTTCTACCGATGCTAATGAACATATAGGATAATTTGTTTGAACATAGTTTTTGATTTTATTGAATGACGTACGGATTGCTTATGGTTGATTTATTCGAGTTACCTTTTTTGGTCTCCTTGTGTTTTACCCTTTAAGTTGTGTTTTTTATCCCCAATTCGTTGCATTGTATTAATCACGGATAATACGATACGAAAAACCACCGTAATATTACTTAGATACAACCGCGCCGAGGCATGATTGGAGCTAAAAAGCCGTTGTATTGGAATATTCCTTGTTTTATTCCGGACAACGCCGGTTGTATTGGAATATTCCGCGTTTTACTCCAACTCGTCGACACTACGACCCGAATACAACGCCGATATCATCCCAATACGGCGAGAGATAACTCGCACAAAGATCTATCACCGATCTCCGGTTACATCGTGAAAATATCGTGGAATTTTTTGAGTCGTATTCGTAAACTCGTTTCGAAGAAACGAATCCAACGTGTTGAGTCTTTTTTTTGTAATTGAAAAAAATTTACATACTTACGTAATACTTAAAAGTTTATAATCGAGGAAATAATTTTTAGATAAAGTTAAACAATTGTTATAATTTTAAAATCACAATCAGCTTAAATTTAATAACATATAATACACTCTAAAAACGATCGGAATATTACTTAGATACAACCGCGCTGAGGCATGATTGGAGCTAAAAAGCCGTTGGAGCTAAAAAGCCGTTGTATTGGAATATTCCTTGTTTTATTCCTGGACAACGCCGGTTGTATTGGAATATTCCGCGTTTTACTCCAACTCGTCAGCACTACGACCCGAATACAACGCCGATATCATCCCAATACGGCAGAGATAACTCGCACAAAGATCTATCACTGATCTCCAGTTACATTGTGAAAATATCGTGGAATTTTTTGAGCTGTATTCAGCAACCGTTTCGAAGAAACGATCCAACGTGTTGAGTCTTTTTTTGTAATTGAAAAAAATTTACATACTTACGTAATACTTAAAAGTTTATAATCAAGGAAATAATTTTTAGATAAAGTTAAACAATTGTTATAATTTTAAAATCACAATCAGCTTAAATTTAATAACATATAATACACTCTAAAAACGATCGGAATATTACTTAGATACAACCGCGCTGAGGCATGATTGGAGCTAAAAAGCCGTTGTATTGGAATATTCCTTGTTTTATTCCTGGACAACGCCGGTTGTATTGGAATATTCCGCGTTTTACTCCAACTCGTCGAAGACTACGACCCGAATACAACGCCGATATCATCCCAATACGGCGAGAGATAACTCGCACAAAGATCTATCACTCGATCTCCGAGTTACATTGTGAAAATATCGGGGAAATTTTTGAGTCGTATTCGGCAAACTCGTTTCGAAGAAACGATCCAACGTGTTGAGTCTTTTTTTGTAATTGAAAAAATTTACATACTTACGTAATACTTAAAAGTTTATAATCAAGGAAATAATTTTTAGATAAAGTTAAACAATTGTTATAATTTTAAAATCACAATCAACTTTAAATTTAATAACATATAATACACTCTAAAAACGATCGGAATATTACTTAGATACAACCGCTGCTCGAGGCATGATTTGGTAGAAAGCCGTTGTATTGGAATTTTCCTTGTTTTATTCGTGGACAACGCCGGTTGTATTGGAATATTCCGCGTTTTACTCCAACTCGTCGACACTACGACCCGAATACAACGCCGATATCATCCCAATACGGCAGAGATAACTCGCACAAAGATCTATCACCGATCTCCGATTACATTGTGAAAATATCGTGAATTTTTTGAAGTCAGTATTCGGCAACTCGTTTCGAAGAAACGATCCAACGTGTTGAGTCTTTTTTTGTAATTGAAAAAAATTTACATACTTACGTAATACTTAAAAGTTTATAATCAAGGAAATAATTTTTAGATAAAGTTAAACAATTGTTATAATTTTAAAATCACAATCAGCTTAAATTTAATAACATATAATACACTCTAAAAACGATCGGAATATTACTTAGATACAACCGCGCTGAGGCATGATTTGGTAGAAAGCCGTTGTATTGGAATTTTCCTTGTTTTATTCGTGGACAACGCCGGTTGTATTGGAATATTCCGCGTTTTACTCCAACTCGTCAGCACTACGACCCGAATACAACGCCGATATCATCCCAATACGGCAGAGATAACTCGCACAAAGATCTATCACTGATCTCCAATTACATTGTGAAAATATCGGGGAATTTTTTCGAGTCTGTATTCGGCAAATCGTTTCGAAGAAACGATCCAACGTGTTGAGTCTTTTTTGTAATTGAAAAAATTTACATACTTACGTAATACTTAAAAGTTTATAATCAAGGAAATAATTTTTAGATAAAGTTAAACAATTGTTATAATTTTAAAATCACAATCACTTAAATTTAATAACATATAATACACTCCAAAACCGATCGAATATTACTTAGATACACCACGTGAAAAATCGCACGTCGATTTATCATTGATCTCGGCTTTATCTTGGATATATCGGGGAATATTTTGAGTTGTATTCAGCAAACGGTTTGGAAGAAGAAGTCCAACATGTTCAGTCTTCTTTTGTAATTGAAACGATTTATACATTAACGTAATACTTAAAAGTTTACAATAAGGGAAATAATATTTAGATAAAATTGCATGATTGTCAAAATTTTAATATTACGAATTGAGTAATTCTAATACCGTATAAGTACACTCTCAAAACGATGGGAATATTACTAGGATACTACCACGCTCGTTCATGATTGGAGGTAAAGTTGTTGTATTGGAATATTCCTTGTTTTATTCCTGAACAACGCCGGTTGTATTGGAATATTCCGCGTTTTACTCCAACTCGTCGGCACTACGACCGAAATACAACGGCGATATAATCCCAATACACCACAGAAAAATCGCACGTCGATTTATCATTGATCTCAGTTTTATCTTGGATATATCATGGAATATTTTGAGTTGTATTCAGCAAACGGTTTGGAAGAAGAAGTCCAACATGTTCAGTCTTCTTTTGTAATTGAAACGATTTATACACTAACGTAATACTTAAAAGTTTACAATAAGGGAAATAATATTTAGATAAAATTGCATAATTGTCAAAATTTTAATATTACGAATTGTGTAATTCTAATACCAGATAGTACACTCTCAAAACGATGGGAATATTACTTAGATACAACCGCGCTGAGGCATGATTGGAGCTAAAAGCCGTTGTATTGGAATATTCCTTGTTTTATTCCTGGACAACGCCGGTTGTATTGGAATATTCCGCGTTTTACTCCAACTCGTCGGCACTACGACCGAAATACAACGGCGATATAATCCCAATACACCACAGAAAAATCGCACGTCGATTTATCATTGATCTCAGTTTTATCTTGGATATATCGGGGAATATTTTGAGTTGTATTCAACGAACGGTTTGGAAGAAGAAGTCCAACATGTTCAGTCTTCTTTTGTAATTGAAACGATTTATACACTAACGTAATACTTAAAAGTTTACAATAAGGGAAATAATATTTAGATAAAATTGCATGATTGTCAAAATTTTAATATTACGAATTGCGTAATTCTAATACCAGTTAGTGCACTCTAAAAACGATGGTAATTTTACTAGGACACAACCACGATAGGGCATGATTAGATTAGATCAAAAGTTTACAATTTCAGCTTCGCTTACATCATATCGATAAAAAACTCATATTGAAAAACATTACATATTCATGCATCCATTTGCAAAGATCATCGCAGAATCTTCTTTCCACGAGGTCTTCACTTAGCCATCTATTTTCAGCTTTCCAAAGTTGGTTGTCCACATAACAAATTGTTGCAATGAATAAATGGTAGAACGTACCATTTTTTCCAACTCATTGTATGGAAGATTCTCGAAACCTTTTCACGACACTCGATGTACTTTATTCGATATCTCGTTCAAAAGATCGATCCCATTCGCGCGAGATGTCTCTTCACGTAGCAACACTAAGCCCGCGGTATATTTGGAAAAAAGATGCCCTCGACTTGCAGTATATCGAGAGATAATGTAAACCAATCTCAATTCTTTCTGAATCCACATCTCCTCCTAAAATATTGAGATATTTATGCTCGATGAACATTGCTTTATAATACATATATAAAGTATAAATGAATATTGAGAATTGTATTATTAAAATTTTAAAAATATTTATCGCTTACCAATCCAAGCAAGAAGAGAGCATTACTATTTTCGCTATCAGCACAACTCTGAAGAAATCTTAAATATCCTTGCTTGTCGTGCCAGTTCATGCCCCAATCTTCAAAGACCATGTATTTTCCTACCCTTTTTGATGAAGATGTTGCATGAAATTTTTTGCACCTAAAAAGAGACCAATATTTTGATTGATTATATCATAGTTACATGATTGAAAGAGGTATGACAAATTAGTAAAAATGATAATTCCATAACAAATTATACTCACGTTTTCCGAAAATTTCTAATATCTCTTATAGGTGATGGAGAGACAGAGATCATTTTCAGCAATATATCCTCCAAAAGGTGAGGTGGAAGTGAATAAATGCGCGGCTCCCTTGTTGTTTAGAAAATGAAGACAAAAATTATAAGGTTAATGTAGAATTGCAACAAAATAAAAATGTAATATATAGCCGTTGAATTGTAGGGCGGCTTATCCTGATATCACCCAAAAGAGGAAAGCTTTCTTATAGAGTAGGCTTCTAAAAGAGGAAACATTGCAATAAATTAAGAGTTTATTACTAAAAGAGGAAAGATTGTATGGCGGCTTATCCAGATTGTACTTCAGTACTGTTCGGAGTTTAAGTATAAGAATGCTATCTCTTAATAAAAAAACGAATGTAGATTAAGACTATTACCTCGACGAACTGTCGCTGTGACCATTTTGATGCTAGTCCCCTTCTTCTTTTTTGGTCTTCCGATTCCATCGTATCTTCTAATGTTCTTTTCTACTCGATTAGAAAACGCAATACTCTGAAAACCTCAAAAGTTAAATTTTTTGAGGGCTATTAAATGCGTAGCGGGCAAAGTAGTCGAGACGTTTCGTCTCCAGTTGTATTTCCTAGGCATTGGAGCGATATAAATGCGTAGCTTTCCTCCGAGCAAAGTACTCGAGACGTTTCATTTCCAGTTGTATTTCGTCGACATTGGAGCAGTATTAGGTGCGTAGCTTTCCTCGGCAGTGGCGCGGAATTTAATTTAAAAATACACTTTTTTTCTTTATGCAAAAGAGTATATTTAATAAAAAAAAATGTATTATAAATATTTAATATAAAAAAACTCTTTTTTGGATCTTATTCAATAACAAAGCAAGACGAGTTGGAGGAACACGACGAATATTCAATATAACTGGCGTTGTCCATGAATAAAACAAGGAATATTCCAATAAAACTGCTTTAACTCCAAACATGGCGGAACACGGTTGTATCTAAGTAGTATTCCGATCGTTTTTAGAGTGTATTATGTGTTTTTAAATTTACGCTCGATCGTATTCGGCAAAATGTTTCGAAGATACCGTCCACCGTATTCGATGTTTTTTGTAATATATAAAATTTACATACGTAATACTTAAGAGTTTATAAGAAACGAAATAATTTTTAGATAAGATTGCATAATTATTAAAATTTTAATATTACAATCGAACTTAAATTTAATAACACATAATACACTCTAAAAACGATGGGAATATTACTTATATACAACCGCGCTCGGCCATGATTGGAGGTAAAGCGGTTGTATTGGAATATTCTTTGTTTTATTCCCTGACAACGCCGGTTGTATTGGAATTTTCCGCGTGTTCCTCCAACTCATCGGCACTACAACCCGAATACGATGCCGATATCATCCCTATACACCGTAAATAAATAAGCAGATCTTGTAGATGTATCGTAGTATTTTCGAGTTGTATCTCGTGAACCATTAAAAGTCCCGTCTCTCTATCGTTTTATTTTAGTTGTATTTTTGTATTATTCTAGTTTTATTCCGGAGTTGGGTCTTCATTTGGAAGAAACCGTAATAAATATCGTAAAGATTCATCCGATACATCGTAATAAACTGCAAATAAACCGCAAATCCAAGTCAAGGCACAATGAACATTGATATAATTTCTCCAATACACCAAAAAATGACAAAAGAAATGAAGCATTGGAATTTTCCATCAAAACAACCACCATACCTAGTATCTGACAACCAACAATAGACTTAAAGCAATAAACCAATTTCAATCACTGTCAAATTCTTTTCGATTGTATTTAATAACAGAAGGAAACCACATGCGGAGGTCATATGCTAGTTGAGCGCGGATTCAGGCATTTCGACTTGCCAATCTCGCTCTCGCTTCCGGTCAGTCGGGGTAGCACGGGTTAGTCTTTCAATATATTTGCGGACAAACATGCCGCAATCAACGCTCGTTCGTCCGTCCGGGAATACCTTCGACGTGAGCCACACCCCATGACGCGGGTTTCTATTCTTGAAGCATTCGCTGGTTAAGGCTGTAAATAGTTTGATCTACAAAGTGCAATATAACAGTTACTATTTAATCTACACAAGTCAAGGAAATTAAATTACTGTCCACCATATACTCACAAAGTCTTTGCAAATATCCTTGTGTATGTCGTTGGGTAGAGAATCGTATATTCGCCACTTTTTATTTTTTAGATCGCAAACCAACAACACCCAATGAGAATTATGCACAATAGGAAAAAATATAAAATCCGAGTTAGATACCGTCGTGGGAGTGATGTGTGACGAAATTGATAAGGGTCGCCATCCATTTTATGATAACTCGTAGGAAACGATATTTAGTTAAAATTTTAATGTCATTCATTAATATGTCAAACAAACTAAACTAAGGGCATTACCCAAAATAATGGGGTAACATAAAGGTATTTACGGTACTTGGTGGGATGCATCCTCCTCATTTGGTACAAGATGGCGGCGAGGGCATCGACATGATCATTACCGATAAACTCATTAAAAAGCAAGTCGTCCATCATCCCACGATCTAACAACAAGAAGCGTTGATTTATGATGATATCACTCCCGCATTAAAATCAACCCCGTTTAATGTCGCTTATGTATTAAAGATATGTGAAAAACATTATATAAAAGTTGGTGCACGTACGGATTCTTATAATTTGTCAAAAACTTTTCAATTACATCGCGTCGCTCATCTCTCGATAAGGTCTCTACCAGGATACGTTGCTATGTCTCTCAACTCTTGCCGCTCGTGCACAAATGAACTCAACTTTAATGTATGATGTTTAAATAGAAGCATATATAAATGGATTTAGTAATATTTATAGAAATACCACTCTGGGGAGGCACGGGTAATTCGGTTGATACAACACTAATGATTTCGAAGTACCCGGGTCGTCGGGTGCAACTTCCTGTGGAGTTGGAGTGGTCAAAGACACAGTGAGGGGGGGCCGGATCGTCCGGAGCCGGTGCATCATCCCTTTGTCGTGTCTCTTCATCGTTGGTTTCCTGAATAATCTTCTCAATTAATGTAGATATTTTTGCAAGGGGTTTTGTTCCTGGTGAGGGGGTCTGCTCGTCTGTTGTATCCTTCACCGTCTTCCTTCTTTTGAATTGAAAGGATGTGAAAGGTGATCTCACAACCCTCTTCACCCAACTCCATCGGCGCTTCACCCTCTGCATCAAGCTAGGTATGGACGATGCTACATCAACTCGATCATGAACATCGGTTTCAACCTCTGGTATGACAGTGTCCTCCTCCTCACCCTCTCCGGATTGGGAGGTGTGACCTCCCATGATATTTTCATCTGCATTGGGTGGGACTTCAACAGGTTGCTCTGGTAAAGCAGTAGGGTCTTCAAATTCAGCAGTAGGGTCTCCAAAAATAGAGTCTCCAAATTCAGTAGTAGGTTCTTCTGGTACAGCCGTAGTGTCTCCAAAAGAATCAACTTCAGCAGTAGGGATTTCAAAAGTAGGGTCTTCAGCAGTAGGGACTTCTGGTCTGGCCACTGGGTAGAATTCTCTAGCCACTTCGGGTTCTTTGATTGATAAATGTTGCTCAATCCTATCAACCTTTTGGCTCAGCTCGGACATTTGCAAGCTGCAGCCCCGTCAACCCAACATTTACGGTGTCGAAGTTTCCTTGATATTGTTGTACACATTGTTCCTGGCGTCTGACTAATTCATTCATAACTTCGATGTTGCGAGTCATGGTAGCTAGGAGCGAAGAAATGGTGTTATTATCTGCAGGAACTCCACCAATAGAAAATGAAGGTGAAGAGGGGGATAGAAGTTCAGTTTGTTGAACTTGGACTGGGTTTGGAAGGCCCTCGTCCGGGTTGGCAATCCACATAAGTTCATCAGCAGTAACATCACTGAATTTGTCTTGCACCTAAATACAGTTTCAACAAGGTATGAAATGTTTTATTAACCATTACACAGCTAGTACTTTGTTAGAACGTTGGGAGTGACTCACTGTTTCAGTGTTTAACCGCTTGAAGAATAGGTCAGCTTGTGACGAGTTCCACTTAAGGGACCTTGGCCACCGCAACATTCTTGGTCTAGCATTGGGAGCTGCGGGAGGCACTGGAGAAGTGTGCTCAAAAAACCAAAGCTGCGTGGAATCAATGTAACATTAGCATTACCGATCAATCAATAAAGTAAATAGAATGATTAAATAAGATACTAACCGTTAACAAAAACAGAAACCCATTTATGTAGCCAATTGAGCGATTCAGTCTAATTTTAATGGCAACTGCGTTGATCTGCTCTAAAAGATATTCACAGATAGCCGCAGGCCAGTTGTATGAGGAGAATGACTCTAAATTATCACCGTAGGCATCAAGGTCCGAAGGAAAACTGAAATTACTTGATGGAAAAAATAAGTTTGACAACAGATATTTTATGTAGTGGTTCTCAAATGGGATCGAAGTATCCCCTCTTGCATACACTAATAGTCCGTCCTTTATGTTAACGAGCATTCATTGTCGCCGATGGACGTAGCTTCCACTTCGGCATTGGTCCTCTGTTTGGCATCCCGATTAAAAGTGCAATTTCATCAGGCGACAATCTAAGCTCTTTCCCACCTAATTTGAACAACATTTTGTCATGCCTCCAACACTCGTAGTATTTGCAGAGTGAGAATATTGTCCTCGGGATACGGAGGCAAATCAAAGAACCGGCGAATATTCGCCCATGCGAGATTACTCATGACAGCTTCGAGACTCGCAGCTCGACCACATCAAGTAACTCCCTCACGAGAGGACGGCCGACATCTACGACTCATGTTTCTCGAGTTAAGAAACCCGTAGAACAAAAAAAAAGCCTTAGTTGTATTATTGTAGTTTTAAGAGTTTTTCGAGTTTTGTTCTAGTTGTTTTTTGATTTTATTTCAATTTTATTTCTACGCTCGGCTTTATTTTCGTAACATTTATTGTTTATATGAATATTATTGTGTTTAGATGTTTTGGCTTGCGGTTAGGTTACACACTTGGAAGTTCCTCGATTTTATTTAGGTCGTATTCGGAACATATTACGGATATTCGGCTTGTACTTCGGCATTGTTTCGAGTTTAAGTATAATAATGCTATCTCGCTAATAAAAATACGAAGGTAGATTACGAGTAGTACCTCGACGAACCGTCGCGGTGACCATTTTCTTGCCGCGTCCCCTTATTCTTTTTCTTGTATTTGGTCTTCTCGCGTAGGTCGATCGTATTGTTGCTCCTCATTCACTCGAACCTCTCGTTTCCATCATATCTTCCGACTCCATCACCGTGTTCTCTCGCTTCCATCGACGTAAATTTCGAAGTTGGATAACGTTCTTCTCTACTCGACTAGAAAACGAAATACTCGTAAACCCTAGAAATTTTAATTTTGGACCTAGAAAAAGTGGTGCGTAGTATTCCTCCGGAAAAGTACTCGACAAGACGTTTCGTTTCCAGATTGTATTTCCAGGCATTGGCGCCGAATTTCAAAAGGGCAAGACAATTTAAAAAAAATATTTTTTACCATAGTTCTTGAAAATTTTAATATTACAACTGCGTAAATTTAATATCATCAAATACACTCTAAAAACGATCCGAATATTACTTGGATACAACCGCTCTCGGCATGATTGGAGCTAAAGCGGTTGTATTGGAATATTCTGGTCGTATTCCAATACAACCGGCGTTTTTCATGAATAATACAAAGAATATTCCAATACAACCGCTTTAGCTCCAATCATGCCCGAGCGCGGTTGTATCCAAGTAATATTTCGATCGTTTTTAGAGTGTATTAGATGATATTAAATTTACGCAGATTGTAATATTAAAATTTTTATAATTATGCAATTGTTTGTAATTATTATTTTCTTTAATATAAACTTTTACGTATTACATAAGTATATAACTTTTCTCGATTACAAAACAAGACTGAATTGGAGTATTTAACTCGTTGTATTCAAATTATATCTCCGTCGTATAGTTGTCGTATTCCAACGAGTTGTAGTAAAACGCGGAATATTCCAATACAACTCGTTTTGTTCATGAATAAAACAAGGAATATTCTAATACAACCGCTTTTACTCCACTTATAGTCGATCGTGGTTGTATCCGAGTGATATTCCTATTGTTTTTAGAGTTTATTAACCTCTATTAAAATTATGCAATTAGTAATATTAAAATTTTGATAATAATGCAATTTTTTAAAATTATTATTTTCTCTAATATAAACTTTTAAGTATTACATTAATATATAACTATTTTCATTAACAAAACAACACCGAATATGCTTGACTATTTATTCGAAAATGTTTATTGATACAACTAAAAAATACCATGATATTTTCACAATGCAAGTAGAGATCTATGATACATCCATCTACGATTTAACTCGTGTTGAGTTCCGAGTATATCGCCGTTGATACAACGAAAAAAAATACCACTCGGCGTCACATGACTAAATACAACCCTAAAATAACATATGTATCGTTCAAATACAACAGAGTTAAGTCGCACTGTTGTATTGTATAGGAGTGCAGAATATCTCTAATACTACCGCGCCTGTTGTATTAGAATATTTCGCGTTTTATTCCAACAACTGGGCGGAACGTTACTGAATACGACCGTAAAGCAACATAGATATTGTTCAAATACAATAAAGTTAAATCGTAAAGATGGACGTATTAGATATCTCCGGTTGTATCGTTGATGTATTCTTGTATTTTCGGAGTTGTATTTTCTCGCACCGTTCAATTTTATTTTTGTTATATTTTTGTATTATCTTTTTATTCTAGAGTTGTATTTTTGCCTTCATAATCAGTTAATGACAATATTTGATTTTCAAATAAACCGTAATAAAGTATTTTCCGATGACGAATAAACTGGAAAAAACACTCTTAGAGCATTTCCGATTTGATCGTTAAACCTCACTGGGGTAATTTGGAATAAACTCGTCATAAACACGGCAAAAAATCATCCAATATACTTACGTGAACAAAATAAACTACAATACAACACGTTTAAAGTCCGTATTTCTTCCGTAATCGTTGTATTTGAGAAATATTATAAGTGTTTTATAGACTGTATTTTTTGGCCGAAAACATAACTCCGTGATAAAACAAATATTATAAGAAAATAAAACCTAGATGTTACAAAGCAGAACGTAAATATAATCGCAATACAAGCCAAAATGTTATTAAAATCAAACCAAAACATTGCCAACTCCTACATTAAATTAAAACCGTAGAAAACTTTTACGATGTCGCTTTCAGATGTTACTCGAATAATACTGAATTACAACTTAAATAAAACTCTAATAATACCAAAAACAAAATTCTCTAAATAAAACGGAACTTATAAGACAATAAAACCTAAATTTTACGAATGCGAACGTAAACAATAATTTATATAATCATCTTCTAAATCCATCTTCACTCGTTCTACCCTCATCCAGGAATCTCAAGCACCTCCATGAATAAAAATCCACCTCATTACTCTGCGTCGTCCCTCCAAAAATCAAATTTCAGCTCCGCAGCTCCACGACAAGGTAGGTCAGACAAAAACCCTAAATGTCGGCATCCTAAATATAATGGAGACAAAAATGCCTTTATGATTTGGCGGGAAAATAAAGCGGCAAAAATTTCGGCAAATTCCGCTCGGGTCGGGTCGGCCGGCAGAATCGAGATAAAAAGCCTTTTTTTCAAACGTGCCATGGTGGGGTCCAGAAATCCACGTGCGCGTTTTTATTAGGCTAACAGTACGCAGGCTATGCGTACTGTTGTCCGGACCGAATAAAAATTCCCTTTTAGAAGGCCGCAAAACTATGAGCCGCAATTTTAATTTCATTCATCATACTGTAGCAACGGTCAACAAACAAAAGGAGTCGCTAAATGCAATCACTGTGCAATTGACCAGCATGACAAACTATTAGCTCTAGTCAGTATATTTATTAATCTGCAATATCATATCTATAAATTATATATACTAAACTAAGACAAAGTGGCAGAGAGATATAACCCTACACATGGGAAAAAATTTACGTACGTAGAACGTACGCAGCGCTGCGTACGTCATTCAAGATGAGGGGACCACGTACGTATAACTTTCATGTAACCTACTTGTAATATGTAAAAATAAGGAGGTTACAAAGATGTTACAAGGAAGTTACAGACAAGTTACAAGGAGGTTACTAGAGATAAAACACGGAAATACCCCACTTATAACTTCTATGTAACCTGCTGGACGTACGTAGCGCTGCGTACGCTTTACGCACGCAATTTTTTTCCCTACACATGCAACTGCAGCTTCAACCACCTACATGTGTCCAACTATTTGTATATTGAGTGGTCATCTGATTCTACGCCTTTTATTGTATATAATTGATGCAGATTCGAATACAACACTCGATATTTATTACAATTTAATACTAAGAATGACTTATAAAATACGTATTAATCCAAAATTTTCGTACTTAATTTTAACTATTGTGACTTATATGGATTCATTAACTTAATCCTAATCTTTATTCTTATGGTTAGCTCAAATCTATGTTGGCCACTGTGAGATTATATCAACTTTGGTTATCCAAGCAAAGAAGTATGTATATATCAAAATTGAGGATTAAATTAATGCTCAAAACACATCTTATGTATCAAAGTCATATGAATTAAGGTTTTAAAGTGAAAGGAGAATGTGTGGTTAACCTTGAATCATTTATTAGGATTTTTATAAGGTCGGAACCCAAAAATGTGAGGAAGCTTTCCTTGTCACATTGCCAGAATGTCATTGGAGATGAAGAAGATGACCAAATTTCTTCTCCCAGGTGATGAAGAAGCTCTCCTCACCAGAGAGGATGAGGAATAAGCCAGAGTTGGCTTTCCGCAAAGCAGTGAGGAAGCTTTCCTCATTGGCTCGAGGGAGTGTCGCCGAAAACGAAGAAAATGACCATAGAAATGAAGGAAAAGATGGAGAAAATGGAGAGAAATGGTTTCTCTGAACTTCTCTTGGAGTAAGAAGAAGAAACTGCACCAAAAGTCTTCATTGAAGCTCCTTGAATCCTCCCTTTGCTCTCAGCTCTTATCCTCACCAAATGGTTGTTGCTCTCTCAAATGAGGCCTTCTCCCTGGTTAAACCTTCTCAGAGGGTCTACCCAAGGAATCTAAGCCAACATCCCAATTTAGCATGGTCCCAAATTGCATTATATGCCATTATTGGGTAGAGAACCAAACAAATGAGGAGGACCACTGGTCATGGCCGCCTCGCAGGCGAGAAACTAGGGCCCGATAGTCCAAATTCAGGAAACGGGTTAGAATGGCGTGGTCACGCCATTGTTCAAGGTGTCGCAGATCGGTGTATGGTGTGGCTACGTCCGAAGCCTGACATAATTATGTCGAGCGCTCTATCTGGCGGTGTGGCTGCATCGCCCTCGGGACATAGGCACCTCTTCAGATTTTGGAGCGCGATGCACCACCCTCGGGACATTGGCGCCTCTTCAGATTTTGGAGTGGTCGCGCCCATATTGATGGGTAATTACAACCCTAGGCTCTATTTGGCTGGCGTGGTCACACCTTTGGGCGCAGTATTTTTAGAGGACTTGGCGTGGCCACGTTTTGTTTGGGCGTGGTCACGTCGCAGGTTGGGCTTAGCCACTCCTGAATCATGTGTGGTCGTTCCGGATTTTAGAAAACTTAGGTTTCCTGAAATTCTCCCTAATGGGGTTATGGGCCTCTTGGAACCTCCGGAGGATCGGATATAAACACTTACGATCCTGGGACCTCAGTGGGGGTTGTGAACGCTTCTCAAAAGAGCTCGAGAAGATGAATCGTGCACGTTGAGCACGACTGTTTCAATTGTAAAACTCATATGTTTGAACCTTAAGCTTAAGGAATGAACATGTAAGAAACAGTCTTGTCAAAGGTCTATGTCACGAGAACATCTATACCAGCCAGTTACAGCCCCGTGCCACAGGAACGAACGCCAATGCAGTAGATACAGTAGCGATGCTGGTCCCACCACAATCGACTCAGAGCACAACTATAGTGTCGTGTTACTCAGCAAGGATGCCTCACGTAAGTCACATCAAAAATGAATGATGCATGAAATTTATATTTATGCAACAAATATAAGTATAATCTCATGAATGGCCAAGCCAACACATTTTCTTCACGTGCCAATTAGATTGAGGGTTATATATATAAATTAAAATTTTCATCAAGTTGTGGTGGCGTCCTTAAATGTGATGTATACTATACATTTATGAACAAAAATAAAAAAATATTAACTTGATGTCATAGTTGTAATTTCATTTATTGTTCTTTATGTTATGCCAGTCAATATATATACATATATATTATTGATTAGGGAATTTATATCTAGACCACCCAAAAAATTTCTATTTACAAATCAACCCCGGTATTTTTTATTTTTATCAAATTCTCAATCGTTTGATTATGTCACGTGAAATATATCCATTCGGTAGTTCAAAAAAATCGTCTAGGTGACTGGATTATAAATTTCAACGTCTAGCGCGGTCTATATGTAATTATTCAATTTTATGAATCCTAAAAAAGAACGTCCTTGTAGCCAAAGTCGACTCAGAGCTGAACAACTGGCTCGAGCTTGACTCAGTAAGTGGATCGTGAGCTGAGTTCAATAAACTAATAAATCAAGCTCGAGCCAACCTCAACATGTCTCGTTACCTTGTGAGCTTGAGTCGTTCAAAAAAATAATTAATATAAATGTACTCAAATATATTTAAAATTTAAAATTTGATCTTTAAATTATTAAATGATCAAAATTATTTCAATCATATTTCTAATAGAATGGAACTTGTAAGATTGGTGAAAGATATTAGTTTGACTAATATTGTACCATTGGCCAATGTTAGTTAATAGTCAACCTATAATGTTGAGAGTGTGGCTATAGTCAAAACGACAAATTCAATCTTTTTGGTGAGGGGGGCACAAGTCAACTCATCAAATGAGTGTCAATATTAGTGGCTAATGAGCATCGAAAGTCAACTATTCATATGTTTTGAAATCGAACATATGACATCGAAAGTTAAGTGAAGAAAAAGTAATATTAGTGGTCGATAAATGATAGATGTTGTTAATAAGCGTTAAATATTATTTTTTGGCGGATTCAATTACAAAATATTCAAATGATAGAGTCGTAATCGATCTGAAAGACATTAGATTTGATAGTTGGAGATATCGAAAGTTGATTGTTTATATGCATCGGAATATACGTATGCCAAATTGAACATCGTTAGGAGATAATAGGCATCAACATTAGTTAATGCGTAGTTTATGATAAAAATGATAATTTTTTTTTTAAAGATTGGTCATAGGCTATTATACAAGTCTCTCAACCAACCTCGTGTGTCTATGAATTTCATCCCGCACATAATCAGCATCGAACTCGTGGCCTAAGGGGTCTTACAAACTCTGTCAGCCCAAGAGTCACGGTAGGCGGCACAAAATGATCATTTATGTTGGCCAATGATTAATATTATGCAAGCGTGATGGCTGATGATAACATTAATCAATAAACGAGGTAAGGAAAGTCAGAACTTTGTATGTTGAGAAATCTTCTTCTCCAAAGTTTCTCCTTTAAAAAGTGTAAAAATTTGACATTATGAATCTTTTCTTCCCAAATAATTTGGTAATTCATATAAAGCCTAAATAGAATTATTCATCAAGCTATATTATGTGGACATCTTAATGCCCTAAGAAAGCTCAAGTTTGCTTGATCTTAAACTCATTGGATTTTTTTCATCAAAGAATTTAGTTTGATTATATATACATAAGAGCTCTAAGAAATATAGTCCTTCAAATTTTTATGAGAATGTTTCAATTATATTTTTAGCGCTTCATAAGACCCAAGTCCTACTTTTAACGAACACATTCTTGAACTATCAGGACGTGTCAGTATGTCTGAACTGGTGTTGATCGATCGGTGCCAACCCAATACTATTGAAGTACTAAGAGTAGTTATTTCCTTTTAAAGCTTGGGGGATCTAAAGTTGTTGGGCTCCAGCCCTTCCTCTTAGGGATACTGCTGTCTTTCCTGAGCCAGTGCGTCTCAGATCGCATCCAACATTTGATCTTCAACTCCTAGATATGTTCATTCACAAACTCTCTATTGCACTCCATGTTATAGGCGTCTTTGTTGTGGGTTTCTTCTCCGTAGGCGGCTCCTTTTTTTGTTTACGACATGATTCATGTTCACAACACCTTTTAGAGTGTTGAATCCTAATTTTTCAATCCATGAACCGCACTCCAAAAAATAGAGCATAAGAAATGAGGAGAGAGAGAGAGAGAGAGAGAGAGAGAGAGAGAGAGACAGAGACAGAGAGAATATGAACTACTTTGATCGGACGGTTCAGAGAGTTTCCTTCGATCAGACGGCGTTTGATAGACATTTTAGTGCTTTAACGATGTCGGACTCACTGGATTCGTCTTATTGAGACTTTCGGTTCAACCATAAAATCACAGCATTCGACATTTTTTACACCTTCCTAATGTGTCCGGAAAACATCCAAACATGATTTAATATCTGATTGGGGCTTAATTTGGCTCAGATTGGACTAATTTTAGTATCATTCGGTCTGTCTCATCGAGCTGATCCCGATCAGTCCGACTATAATTTTGCAGAAATAGGAGCTATGGATGACTTTTATATCAATATTTGAACATTTTTTGCTCAAAAGATCATCTCAAGATCAATCTTATACCATGAGATTCTTGTCAATAATAATAATAATAATAATAATAATAATAATAATAATAATAATACTAACAATAATAATAATAATATGGTCAAGATTTAGGAGGACTTAAAAGGCGAAGAAAATCCTGCTGAAGTGTACGTCTCCGACCATGAGCTAATTCTGCATATATATATATATATATATATATATATATATATATATATATATATATATATATATATATATATATATATTTAAGATGATCCTGTTACTAAGGGTCCGTTTGGGCAGCGGTACAGCACCGCACCACAGTATTATCTTTTTCAAAAAGCTGCAGCTGAAACCAATATTTTCTCACTAGTTCTGACTAAGTGCGGTTGCAGCTTTCTAGCTCCGGTCTAACTTTTTCAAAAAAAAAATTAACAGAATTACAATAGCCACTGCAGCTTTTTTTTTTAATACCAGATTATTTTTCAACAGTTTCACAGCTATTTTTAATAAAAAAACACGAGTTGCAAATTTGCTCCATTCTTCGAGTAGAGGTTGGTGCGTCTTTTCCAACTTATATTATTGTTGGGAGCTCTATTTTATTAAACAACTCACCACCTAATCTTTCTTTATCAACCAAAATCATGTTTATTTGAAAAACTTTCTTTGATCACAAGTCATCCACTCTACCAAATTCCACTTTATATATAAATATATATTTACATATAGGTCCCCGGACTCTCGCTATTTACAAATCTACCTCCCCTTTTGAACTATTTTGCAAATTCTCGCTCGAATATCAAGATTCATTTTTTATCAAATTCTCAATAGTTTGATCATGACATGCATAAATACATTAGCTCGGTAGTGTAACAAAATCACATGGAGGTTTTATTTATAAATATCAATATTTTGGATGATCTGTATGTAATTATTCCCCACGTATAAAAGCAGTGGCCACTACATTAAGAAGTCTCAGCTCACGCACTACTGATTTTTTTTTTTTTTTTATAAATTATATTTTAAAAAAAAATTTATCATGATCTCAGGATTCAATCAAGTTCGTCCATCAAGCAGTGCTGGAGTATGAGAATAAGATCATCTGCACACATGCGTGCGCACGTGTATGTACACACGTGTTTCGTGGCTTGTTGGTAGAGCAGCTGGTCGTATGTCCTCTCAGGTCAAGGGTTCGAATCTCATATTGGCACAGTGTCGCCTTAAGGCAGGCAAGACTCGAATTTCTTGCACATCACGTTGGCCACCCAACCTGACGAGGCGGTTAGCGCATGTGCATGCGCGCGCACACACTCGGATATATATATATATTTCTTTATTTGTTAAAAAAAAAAAAAGATTGATCGAAACCCATAAAGGTTGGACTGACCGAGGAGCGGATCCCCCTTCCAGTTCCTCGTGCTATTCAAATTCTCCTGATATGATCCAAGTCCGTCATCATATATATATATATATATATATATATATATATATATATATTGGATTCATATTTCAGACCACTATCACTAGATGTTAGCTTCCCTCCAAACCATCATAAATCTCTCTTAACCACCATCCTCTCTTTCTTTAGCTTCAAGAGAGGAGAAGCATTTAGCCCATTCTCCAAATCCAACCGTTACCTCTCTCTCTCAGGTGCAGAACCAGTCTCTTTTCTAGCGGGGTAAATGTCCTCCTAAACTCGATGTGGGAGGAGCGAAGTAATATTTCAGGAGAGTCAAAACTGATATTTCAGAAGATGCAAAAGATCAAATCATCTTCTAATTGCCCATGCGGACCTACTTGGGTCCACCCCTCACCTCCCTCCCTTTTTCAATCCACCACCTTCTCCATCCCTACTCCTTCACCTCATCTCATATAACCCCTTCCCCTCCTCTCCCCTCTCCATAGAACCACTACAAAAGAGGATCTAGATGGTAAACTCCTCTGATAAACCCAGAAAAAAAAGCCATGTGTGGAAGAAGGTGCTCCTCCACTTCTCCCTCTGCTTCATCATGGGCTTCTTCATCGGATTCGCTCCGACGACCAACACCATATCCCTCTTCTCCACCCATCCATCCGCCGCCGACATCCGCAACCTCGGCGTCTCCGATCTCAAGATAGAAGCCATCAACCAAACCCTCCTTCTACAACTCCATCCCAAACTCTCCCACTCAGCTCCACCAAACTGCCATGAGAAACACCAAGACCTCACCCCCAATGAACATCTCATAGTCATAACCACCACCCACCCCACAGACCCATTAAAGCTACCTTCTTTGTGGAGATTAGCAAACACTCTCAGACTGGTGCCACCTCCTCTGCTGTGGATTGTTGTGGAGGCCAGTTTTGCTTCTCCGGCGACCTCGAAGATGCTCCGGCAGACCGGAATCATGTACCGCCACATCACCTACAGGGAGAACTTCACTGATGCTGACTCTGAAGCCTACCATCAGAGAAATGTAGCCCTCAACCACGTCGAACAGCACCGGTTGAACGGAATTGTGCATTTTGCGAGTCCTCTCAACATCTATCCTCTCCAATTCTTTGAGCAGATCCGACAGATAGAGTAAGCTTGATTATGTTCATCTCAATATCACGCCAATATCACTTCAATACCATCAATCTGCAATGTTCGCACGTAATATTTTCCCATTCTTCGATCTGAAACGGATGATTCCACACGAAATTTACAGGACAATCTTTCATTTTTTCTTAGAAATCTTGCAATTTGCAACTAGTGTGACTGGTTAACAACCATGCATGATTGATATAATTCATTTTTTTGGTGGCAGAATCAATGATAATGGCACCAACTTCTTCCTTTTTTTATGTCTACACGCATCCACCTATCATAGAAGAATAAAACAACATGAATTACCTAACCTCACTTTCACCTAATCATAATGTGGTTAGTGCTGTGAATTTAGCTCGATGATCGTTCATCGGTCGAAAATCGATTCAAATTCTGGCTCGGACTTTTCTCGAGCTAATTTCTTCAAAGCGATATATTGACCTGCTCGAACTGTCTCGAGATCGACTCGTAGTATTTTCTTACTTATAAAATGTTAAGTAAAATTGAATATAATGAGTGGCGAGCCAATTTGGATCCGATTTCGAACTAGAACGGGTCCAAATAATTCAATTTGAGCACCCCGTTTCGTTTTCAAGGTAAATCGAGCTCGATTCAATTTCGACCCGACTCAGCTCGAAATCAAATATAACAATCTACGAGCCGATTTTCAAGCCGACCCTAACTCAGCTCGAAATCAGATCGTTAACCGTCATCCTAAATGTGACTTATTGATGGCTATCCCATTTCTAATTGTTTAAAATACTTTGTTCATGGACATGTTTCACTATTGACATCCCATTCTAACTGCTTGCTAAAATTTAAATAAAAATGTTAGGGTTTTTGGGGCGTGGCCGGTCGCAATGGCATCGGCGAGCAGGAAGAAGATGATCGTCGAAGGACCGGTTTGCAATTCTTCGAGGGTTGTCGGATGGCAATCGAAGGAGTTAATAAGCAAAAACAGAACTTTACAATCAATAAAACAGACAAATGTTAGCTCAGAATCAGGCAATGGAACAGTGGAGAGCAGACCACCTGCAAAGATCAACATTTCAGGTTTTGCATTTAACAGCTCAATTCTATGGGATCCAGAGCGTTGGGGCCGCTCTTCCTCCGTTCCTGATAGCTCTCAGGTAACTTTTGCTATAATATTATTAAGGGGCATTTACGTATCGTATCGAAAATATTATCATTTTAACTTTTAGAAAATGACATAAACATTTTTATGTATGGTTAATGTGATAATAATGTAAAAGTTGAAGTTTAGATGTCAGTTATATAAATACGTAGGAATTAAGTGTACTAATGCATTAGGAGTCTTGATGCAGTTTTGCATCATGACTTCAATTAGGGTCTGTCATGTGTATAGACAAATCCACCCATGTATTAAATATGGAGTCTGTCTGTACATATGACAGGCTCTAATTGGAGTCCTGATGCAAAACTGCATCAGGAGTTCTTATGCAATAATTTCTCTCTTAAGAGACATAGTTTCAATGTTTCATACTATTTTTTTTTTCAAAATGTTACATGTTTTCACTTAGGGGAGTCATTATTTTTGTGGGTTAATTACATACGTAGCACCCATAAACATTACTATTTACAAAATCTAGCACGTAGGTGATATTTTTAAGCTAACTAAATCGATGTATTCACGTGAGTCATGATCAAATCATCGAGAATTTGATAAAAAACCAAAAAAGGTGGGTTGGGATTTTATCACGAATTGTGATATTTGAACGAGTGCTTGAAAAATGGATGAAAGATGATGTTAGATTTGTTAAAAGCAATGTTTCGGCCGCTCTGATGGGGCTTACAAGCTTCAAAGAGGTCGCTCTACCAATAGGTCACGGCCGGCGGCTTTATTATAGGGTTGATGTCATCTTTATCCTATCCATTTGAGCATACTTAAGAAGTGTACATTTTTTTAAATTACATGTCATATATATAACTTTGTCACACATATATTTTAACATTTTCTATCTTATCATATTAAGCATAAGTATTGCTTAATTTTTCATAGACAAATACTCAGATTCATACAATATCATCTGCAAAATTATAAATTTAACCTTTTTTTTAGAAATTATATTCTTATTTCAACATTCATCTTCAAAATTAAGAAAATTACACCCTTACCCATATTAAACTCATGGAATAGAAGAAGGCATTGATGCATAGTACCAACTTGTAATATATAAAATGTTAGGTGCAAAGACTTTTTATTTAATTTATACCATAAATTTAGGATGATCCACCTACTAAATAGAACAACATGACTTTGCCTATAATTGCTCTATTCTTCTTGGTAGAGAGGTTGGTGTGTCTTTTCATATCTATATTGTTGTTGTGAGCTCTATTTATTAACCAAATAAAATTTATTTGAAAAACTTTCTTCGTTCACAAGCCATCCAACCTACCAAATCCCACTTTACATTTACATAAAGACCGCCGAAACTTGCTATTTACGAGCCCTCAGTTGCCTTCATGTGTCTAACTATTTGAGGACCGCCCCTCACTACCGGCAAACTAGTCAGAAGGGGATTTGAACCCGTGACTTGAGGGAACTTACGACCTTCAAAGAAGCTGATCTACTGACTGGTCATAACTGACGGCACACACACACAAATATATGCATACACGTAGTGGAGTTTGCATGGTGGCCACTACATTAAGAGTTGCTGCTCACGCACTACTAATACTTCTTGTTTTTTTTAAATAATACTTAAAAAATAATTTTTTTTATCATGATTTCAGGATTCAATCAGGTTCGTCCATCAAGCAGTGCTGGAGGATGAGAGTAAGATCAGAGCCATCCCTCCTGATTGTTCGACGGTCATGATGTGGCATCTGCATATACAGAGGAGAACTTCTTAGTGATCAGCTAAAGCATTATAGGGACAATAGGATGAAGAAAATGATAGAAGATCAAAGATTCATATTATATATATATACACAACTAGTGGCTTGTTGGTTGGTAGCTTCGGCGTAAATCTCCTCTGTCCCGGGTTCGAATCCATTTGAATCCATCTGAGTCGAACTAGCACATATGGGGTGGACAGACACGTGTTACCATCCATCTTTATAATACATATATATATTGACAAGTTATTTTAATTCATTTTTTAGATTTTTTTTTTTTTTTTGTTTTTAAAAACATATTATAATTATTTATGAGTTATTTGTATTGGCGTTGGAAGGGTGACATTGCTCTTTAGCATTTTTTATGGAAGATTTCAAATTTTGTTATGTGCCGCAAGAAAAATAGCATAATTTTTATTTATAAACGTGTATTTTTGCAATTTTTGTTTTTTTTTTTTTTGTCAAAATTCCTAATTTTAAGACTTTACTAGTAATACATGAGGTATCATTCTTTCTTGCTTGTTATAAAGTATATAAAGTATGTTGCAAAAATATAGAAATTTTACGTGTTAATTTTAGTTGTAAACATCATTATATCAACTAACTAGCATATTTGATTTGCTAAGAAGAAGCATTTAATCCTCGACGATTAGCTTCTGATGTTGGACTTCAGTGAAAGTTCGTGGGGAATTCAACATCTTCAACATCTGTGTGGTGAATGTAGCATTACATTGATGGGTTCAACTTGATTTTTGCATCTTTGGGGTAACTATAGTTAGGGCTGTCAAAAAAGCTCGTTGTTCTTGAACAGTTCGTGCTTGGTTCGCCAAGAAGTTCGTGTTTGATTTGTTCGATAAGAAAACGAGATGAACATGAATAATTTTTTTCATTCGGTTTGTTAAACGAACCAGACACGAACAGTGATGCGTTCGTCCGTGTTTGGTTTGTTATTGTTCGAAATATAAAATAATTTAAAATAATTATATATAAAAAAATTATGATATTTTAAAAATAATTATATATTATAAAAATTTATCATATTTTAAATAATTAAACTTCTATAAATTATAATATATGATAAATTATTAGTAACAATAATAATATTATAGTATTAGTTATATTAATATGAATATTACAATATTATAATTAATCAAACGCCTTATTCGGTTTACTTCATTTTTGCGGAAGTATGGATTACCTGATGTGTACGAAATACCTGATCAATTTGCTTCTTTTTGAGGAAGTATGCTATCATAGCTAGGGCTGTCAAAACAGCTCGTTGTTCGCGAACAGTTAGTGTTCGGTTCGCCGGGAAGTTCGTGTTTGATTCGTTCGATAAGCAAACGAGACGAACACGAACAATTTTTTTTTCGTTCGGTTTGTTAGACGAACCAAACAGGAACAGTGATGTGTTCGAACATTTCGAACACGAACACTAGCTCTGTTCGTTCGTGTTCTGTTCGTTTACACCCCTAATTATATGTGATTCTCTCAAGTTTTTGGTGAGACTAGTGAGTTTGTGGTGAGCTTAAAAAATTTATGATGAACTTAATGAGTTTGTTGTTCCTCTCATTAACTTACTAAGAACATTAAATATTCAAGAATTGCTTTGCAATATTCTTAGAAGGTGATGATGAGAGAAATCAAAAGAACAAACATAAAGAGAAAAGTGATACTTCTTAAGAAGACTTTAATTAAAAAAGTGAAATATTGTACATTTTGCTAATCACTTTGTAAGTGTGATTGTAGGCAAGTAAGACTTCTAATAAACCTATTAATGTCATCACTCAAATAACTTCACTAGTATATAATATAACAAAATGATCAATTCATCATTGACAAAATAATGATTTACAGATATTTTTCTTCAAACTATACTAACTATGCCATCATTTAATATATCATGAGTGAATTTTAGTTTAAGATCAAAGTTAGAGAAATGCTAAGATAGATCCTAATCTTGTTACTATTTTGAGTAATGCGTCAAAATATCTTTCCCAAATACAAACTGATGCGTGCTAGAAAATTCGTGGCGGTAGAGTAGTGGATTATTGTCTTAGCGTTATACGAAAATTCAACACACACACAGATGAAAAATAAGCGGTGACGACTCCAGAATTTTTTACGTGGAAAACCCGTAAAGGAAAAAACCGCGGGGCCTGGCCCAATTGCGAGAATCTACTATTGATTGATGTTTACAGAAATATCATATCCCACAGACGAGAGAGAGTAATTATATGTTTCACACTACAATGTCGACTGACAGTGTCTGGTTTGCGGTGATTGATGGTGATTTGTGAAGGTCCACGGTGACAGAGGTCGACGGTGATAGAGGTCGATGGTGATGGAGATCGACGATGACGAAGGTCGACGAAAGTCTGCGGTAGTCGACGGAGGTCGGCGGTGGTCGAAAACGGTCGGCGGTTGGTCGACGACGGTCGGCGGTGGTGCTAAGCTGCAGTTTTTCCTCAATGCCTCAAGCTCTCTCTATCCTCTCCCCTCCTCATGTGAGAGTTGGGGTCTATTTATAGGGTTCTGGGTGCAATTAATGCAGTCATTTTGATCGGACGGTTCAGAGGGCTCCCTTCGAACATACGACGTTTAAGAGGCATTTGATGGCCTTAACGATGTCAGAATTAAGTGATCTTGGGCTTGTTGGATTCGTCTTGTCGAGACGCTCGATTCGAGTATGGGCTTGCTAGTGTCGACATCCATTTGACCTTCCAATATGTCCGAAAATCTTCTAAAAGTGGTTTAATGACTTGATCCGGGCTTGATTTGACTCGGATTGGACTAGTTTTGATATCATTGGGTCTGTTTCATCGATCCGGTCAGTTTGACTATAAGTTTCTTGAAATCAGAGCTCTGGATGACTTTTCATCAACATTTGAATATTTCTTGCTCAAAAGATTGCATCGAGATTCATGCCAGATGATGAAATTTTGTTGGTGGCGTATCACAAACATTGCAACATTTTTGTACTACCAAGATTTCTTTATAATGAGCTACTGCTTTACAAATTCTGTTGATAAAATACAATTGAAATATACTTTTAACATTACTTCTCTGATTTCTCCATTAAAAATCGATGGAGATAAGACTGTAGATACTTCAAGTGAGGTTAATAAGAATGTTCAAATTCCTAAAATTTTTAATAAGATAGATGTGACTGCTAAAATTATTATTGTTCAAAGTCTTGATGATATAATGCCTTCCACTCTGTTCAAAATCATGCTAATTTAGATAGAATTTAATTTAAAAATCCACTTGCTCTTATGTGAGCTTCTACTCAAGATTAGGGCTGTCAAAACGGCTCGTTGTTCGCGAACAGCTCGTGTTGGCTCGTTAAGAAGCTCGTGTTTGGCTCGTTCGCTAAGTTAACAAGTCTTAACGAGCCGAACATGAACAAAGATTTGTTCGTTCGTGTTCGGCTCGTTTTGACTCGAAATACTATTCCTCAATTATATATATATATATGTGTGTGTGTGTGTGTGTGTGTGTGTGTGTGTGTGTGTGTGTGTGTGTGTATGTACGTATGTATGTATGTATGTATGTATGTATATCTACATATATCTACATACATACATACATACATACATACATACATACATACATACATATATATACATCCACACACACACACAGATATATATATATATATATATAGTTAAAGGAGACTCTTGCTCCCTACGTGTTAAATAAAAAAATAAAGTACAAAACCGGGAGAGAGTTCCTATCAAAACCCACCCGTACAACGCACGCAAAAAAGAGGAATCTAAGGACCTCTCTCCAAAAAAATTAAAACTACAACTCACACGACTCAGCACGACACACAGTCAGACAAAACAATCCCAAATAACTCAGAAGGAATATGAAAAGAAATAAAAGGAGCATGAAGAAACAGACCATACTTTGCAGTCCAGTGAGCCGCTTTATTACCGTCACGTTTGGTGTGCGTCCAGATAATAGATAAGTGTTTTGCCAAATGAAAAATCCTCTTCATCAGCACATTTATACTCCAATGATGCAACACCTGCAAATTACAAGACTTCTACAAAATTAAAGAATCAGTTTCAACATTTAAATACTTCCAACCTCTATTAAGAGCTATCTGCAACCCAAGAACCACAGCTTCAGCTTCAGCCACCAGAGGGGAAACCGTAATGGACTGAGAAGCATACCAACAAATAGGCAGCCCAAGTACATCCCTGAAAATACCCCCAACGCTAGCCCTATTCTGATTCCAGCAACCATCACAGTTAAGCTTAATAAAAGGCAAAATAGGCTTTTTCCATTGAACAACAGATATCAAAGTAATAGCAGGAACCAAGATATTCAAAACTTGCAAAGTTTTCCTTAATTTAGCAGGAAAATTCGAACTTAAAGCCCATTTAAAACCTTTCATAAGGTAACTACAAATAAGGCAAACAGTATTCGAAAACTTTAGGGAGCAAATTTTAGATTTTGAAATTATTCCTAGTGATCTAGATGAACCATAACACAGCCGCAGGAATCACAATAAAAGGCAAATTACCCAATTGTTTCCATATAGATAGAAATATATATATATATATATATTTCTATCTATATGTATATACATAAATACATGCATACATAAATACATGCATACATACATACATGCATACATATATATATATTAATGAGTAGTATTTTTAAAAAAATTAAAAGATTTATAATCAATTAAAATTATTAATTAAATAAATATAATAAAAAGTATTAAATTAGATTCAAATGATGTTTTACTATAAACAATAATTCTTAAATCTTGCCTCAACCCTTAACATCTTATGGTTATGTGATTAGGATTGTCAAAATAACTCTTTGTTCGTGAACAGCTCGTGTTCGGCTCGTTAAGCAAACGAGCCGAACACAAACACACTTTTTGTGCTCGAAATATAAACGAGCCGAACAAGAGCTGAGCCTTGGCTCGCTCGTGTTCGGCTCGTTTACACCCCTACTCAAGATGAGAAAAAAGAATACTTTAATGAAGTGTCAATATTTCGTAGTTCTCGACAAACTTAGCGATGTTCTTCGTCAAGTTAAGTCGTTCCTCCATCTTTTTTATGCTTTGAGAAAACTCATTGGATTTAAAGCTTTGAGCGGCCACAATCATTTCTTCAAACTCAAGTAAATTACAATCATTTTCCTTTGATCACTCTAGTTGGCCTCAACTATCTTCTCAAAGTCACTATAATGATGCCTCTTATTGTAGCACTCTCCCTTCTCATGAGTGTGAGCAGTGAGCTCTTCTTTGTTGGACCCTTTCATGTCGATATCATATACCAAACTTCACTACGAGTTTCTTCTTCTTTGGTGGACAAGATTAGGGAATATGGGGAGAACTTATGATGCAAATCAAAAAGGATTTGATCCAGATCCGGGAAGAATTAATGCAAATCCGGAATTTGATGCAAATCTAGAAAGTCTTAATCTAGATCCAGGAGGAATTAGTGCAAATCCGGAAGAATAAATTAACTCCATAATTCGGGCAATCACGGATGAAGTTTTGAAAGTTCGCGTTTGGAAAATAATTATTTTGTTACTACTGTTTTTTGAAAATTGAATTACTTTCCTAGTTGAATAGGAAAATAATATTTATTGTTTTTTTTTAATTCCTAGTTAACGCTTTCCCAATTAGGATGGGGAATTAATGTTGTTGCTTACGTAATTTATTGTTCTAATTATTGCTTTCCCAACTAGGATGAGAATTTAGTATTGTAATCAGCTATTTAATTGAGTATTGAAAATGAAGAAGGGGGATTTCTTGGTTGTCAATTCCACATTTGTGTATGATTATCGTTGGTCAGTTTATCCAACGCCGTAGAGAGATTCTACACCGTAGAGCGAATCTACACCCGTCATCTCTTAAGGTCAATGTGATATTGACTTGAGGGAACAACATCAACTTATTTGTCATAAAATTTCCCCTCATTAACAATCTTAAACATAATGTTCACCTTCTAAAATGTTTGACTTTTTGAGATGAACTTAAATTTAGATTGTCTTCAACCTTAATTGCTTTGGAGTATAAGGCCTTTGCATTATAATGGCATGAGCAATAGAGCAAGCAAAGATCCCCAACAGTAATTTATTTGATAGAAAACTAAATTATTAATTACATAAAACCATTATATCAATCTTTTGTATTTACATATCCAACCCCTAAACTCCATTACATGTAAAATGGCAGAGATTTGGGTGGAGTGAATGTAAAAAAATTAAATTTTTGATGTTAAGACATGTAAATACAAGAGAATTGAGTGTTATTGATGCAAAAAGCCCCCAAAAAAATAACATTTTTAGAAGAGCTGCTTGTACAAAATTCAGACTACAACTGCTTCTCACATGCCTGCCTGCAACTGCACGCAAGCGACAGTGTTCCAACTAACCCACCGCCGCATTTCCGCATCTTTCGCCCACAATCCCCTCCCCCCACTCCGAATCAATGAGCTCACCCTCCACTTTAGCTCAACCGTCCCTCTCCACCCTCACCAGACCTTCTACCGCCGCTTCTCTGACTCCCACTGACCACTTTTGGTTCATCTTATCTCGCCTCACCGGTTTAATCCATTATGAGAGGCGTTATTCTTTTCTAAAGATCACAACTTGGAGAAAAGCATCAGGTACTGAACATTTCTTTCAAAGATTGGATTTTTTTTTTAATTTTTTTGGGAGGTTTGTTTGATCATATAGCAGTTTCAGGCTCGACGATTCGTTTGATATAAAGAATTTGTTGGTTGGATATATGCAGTGGTGGTGATATAAGAGAAAGGGGAAGAAATGGGGAAGAAATTTCTCTCCACCATTTGGAAGATCTTCAGTCCCAAATCCAGGGAAAAGAAAGGAGAGGTTTTGATTTCATCTTTCTGTTTTAGTTGCATCTTTTATCATTACTAAATGCTCGCTGAGCTGATTCAGTTAAAAAAATCTTACATTTCTATCATCTTTCTAAGTAGAAATTGGGTAAATGGGGTTGCTGGAAATCAAAGCATTGGAAGCCATGGATGTCTGAGAAGCTCCGAAATACAGCTCCAGTGGCGGCTTCAGGAAATTCTCAACCAGTTCATCCATGGCCGCACACGGAAGAGATCAAATTGGCAGAGAGGGAGCAAGAACAGAGCGGGCATGTGGGCTCTGTTGTAGTTGCGGGTACAGTTCAGGCAACCGAAGAGCTTGTTCGGCTCAGCTCCTCTGCAAATTTGGCGGCTATCAAGATCCAAACTGCTTTCCGTGGATATCTGGTACATGAAAACAAGTTTTTTTTTTTTTTTAAATGTTTGCTGATGATTCTGTTGGCTAAATGGTGGCTAGGGGTGTAAACGAATCGAACACGAACGAACAGAGCTTGTGTTCGTGTTCGGTTCGTTTGAAATTTAATTTGTTTGAAATAAACTTAGTGTTTGAAATTGTTCGTGAAGTCACTGTTGGTGTTCGTTTCTTAGTGAACGAGTCGAACACGAGCTGTTCGTGAACGACGAGCACAATCATAATATTAATATCTATAAATAATATAGTATATTAATTATATAACTTATATTATATAAATATATAACATCTATATTACTATATTACTAATATAGTATATTAATATATTATTATTACTAATTTTTTATATATTATAATTTATAAAATTTAATTTTTTAAAATATCATAATTTTTTTATATATAATTATTTTAAATTATTTTATATTTCGAACAATAACGATTCAAACACGAATGAATGCATCACTGTTCGTGTTTGGTTCGTTTAACTGACCGAACGAAAAAAAATTGTTCTTGTTTCTCTTATTTACTTATCGAATGAATCGAACACGAACTCCTTGACGAACCGAACCCGAACTGTTCGCAAACAACGAGTTTGTGTTCGCTGCTCTCAAAAATTCTGTTTCGGCTCTCCCCCTCTTCCGAGTCATCTCCTTCTCCTCTCAAAATCGCGAAAGGGTTTCGGCGGCGAGAGCTTAGGATTTGTTGTTTGTCTTCCTCTTCCTCTTCCTAGTCATCTTCCTCTCCTCTTCGTGCTCATCTCCTTCAATTTTGAGCCGAATTCGAGCCGGAAAATATTATTCGAGTCAAACACGAACACACCATTCACGAGCCATTTCGAACACGAGTCAATATCGAACGAGCCGAACAAGAGCATGTGTTCAAAAGTTTCAAACTAGGATTCGTCTATTGTTACATATAGTTTAGTACTAAAACTAAAACCTTGGGTATTAATAATATCCAAAGAGACATCATTATGATACATAGTAAGGTCTTCCACATCAAAAACTAGGGAGATCATAGCATCAATCGGAAGCTTATACTCATAAGCATCCTTCATTATATTATGATTATTAGGGAATTTACATACATAACGCTGAATTCCTTAATGTTTACATATCTAAACACCTACAATTTACATCTTACATATGCACCGAGCAAGCCTCTCATACTACATCAAAAAACACCACCATTTTAACTGGTAAGGTCACTTGTCTTTAAAAAGTGAAGTTCCGGTGTTAGATATGCAAGTACATAGGAATTGAGAGGTTTGTATGTAGATCTTTCATAATTATTTTACAAGGTTGGAAGTTGAAGGAAATGGAATCAATACAATTTGTGGGTTGATTATGAATCTACAGCTATTGAGTTAAGCTTTTCAGTTTCTTGCATCAAATTTTTCTCTGTTATATCTAAATTATAGGCTTGGAAATTTACTAATGTCAAATGTTCTGAATCAACTGTTAGCAACTGATGGACTTGGTGTCTTCTTCTTTGACTCATGGTTAGTGATGAGCTCACATGTTTCAAAATATGTTGCAGGCCAGGCGAGCTCTACGGGCGCTGAAAGGTTTGATTCGACTAAAGACTCTTATTAATGGAAATGGAGCCAAGCATCAAGCCGAGATGACATTACGCTGCATGCGAACGCTGGCCAAAATTCAATCACAGATTCGTTCGAGAAGGATCAGGATGATAGAGGAGAATCGAACTCTTCAGCGACAGCTTCTACTTAAGCAGGAAAGAGAGCTCAAAAAGATGCATGTATGGAACTTCATGTTTTTCTTCATTGCATTTCCTCTCCTTCTTTGATCATGATTGAATCTATATAGCCACATCTTGTAAGTAGAAGCTTTGTTCTCTCATTTTCATATGCTGGTTTTTTAATTTACGGGCATTAGTGCACGAGGAGTAGTGTTTTAGTAATGAAATCATTAGTGCACGAGGAGTATGTGGCTTTCTCGTTGTTTTATTCTATGATTTTCGTTCCCTAAATGCTTTCTCCATGCTTGGATTTCATATGTGTATATGTTAACTTCCGTGGCATTAATTTACTTCTAATCTGCCTGATAGAATATTAAAATCCCTTTTGATCTAAGATTTCTAACCGTCCCAAAAAAGAACAAGTAGGTTAACACACAATATTCTGTTGGAATAGAGATATTATCATTAGGAAATTACAATCTTGATAGCGAACTAGAGGATTCAATAGAAACGTTGCATGGTTAATATGTAAAGACATGGGAATTAAGTGGTGTCTATTTGAATCTTCCTTTTCTTTTTTACAGAATTTTGTTATATTATAATGAGTATTTAAAATCAGATCTGAAGTGAAGGCATTGGCCACATTAGAACAGTTTAAAGATATATGCAATATTGAAACTTCTTCAGAGTAAACTGTTTACTTAGTTTGCTCAACAGATAAGCGAGGAATGGGATGACAGCATGCCGTCCAAAGAACAAATTGAGGCAAGTCTTCTGAGGAAGCAGGAGGCTCTCACTAGAAGAGAAAGAGCATTAGCTTACGCATTCAGTCATCAGGTATTTTGCTTTTTTCAGTCTTTCTGCGTTTGATTGCTGTTGTGTGAATGCTCTGAATTTCCTCTAACCACCCCTAAACTTCATTTTTTACATGCATGCCTCCTTATTTATATGAAACCCCTTTTGTTGTATGAAGCTGAACTCTTAAACATTGAGGTGTATTTTGGTGTAACTATGAAATTTTGATAGAAACTCCAAAGCCAATCGTGCTGTCATGGGAGCACTCCTAGGATGGGTCACCTCCTGGGAAGTTATACCAATGAGGCAAGACCTTGAGGCCATTAGGCCAAGATGAACGATACCTAGATGGGTGAGAGTTAAGGCTATCATAAATGATATCAGAGCATTGCATTAGCTAAAAGATGGGAACTAAATGATATACATACGCCAGTACTACGCTATGGGAGACACCTCTTGAACTCGAGATGGGACAAAGTGCTACATGGTAGGAGCCGCCTCTTGAAACTATAGGAGCCGCCTCTTGAATCTGTATAAGCCACCTCTAGAATCTCATCCTGTCATGAATGATTATTGGTATAGAGCATTGAAGGTGATTTCAAATACTTAAGTAGAGGAGATTAAGACACCCCTTAAGTGGAATGAAGTTGAACTTTTAAATATTGAGGTATCTTTTGGTGTAACGGTAGAATTTCATTAAAAATTCCAACATTAACCATAGGCGTATGGGAGCACTTCTAAGGAAGGTGATTTCTTGGGAAGTTATACCAACAGGGCAAAATCGTAAAGCCATCAGGCCAAAGCGAACAAACACCTTGATAGTTAAGAGTTCTAGTTTTCATAATCAATGCACGAAAAATATGCATTAAACTTAAAATATTGATATTTTTGACATGAATGATTTAGCTGGTATAAATGTAAAAAACAAATTTTAGAAGTTGGATATGTGCACACATATGAATTTTTGGTATGTATGTGAATGCCTTCCTTACTCATTACAGTGGAAAGGCCCTTCTAGGCAGGGGAACCCAACCTTCATGGATGGAAACAACCAGCAATGGAGCTGGAGCAGGCTGGAGCTTTGGATGACTGCAAGACACCGGAGCACCATTGTAGGTGTCGACGAAGCAGAGATCAGTAAAGCAAGTTCTTGTCGATACACGCCGGAAAGATCAACACAGATGCTTAACCAGCAGTCACTTGCAACTCTTTTCAAGATCAAAACTGCGAGCCCAACAAGCGGCTTCCATCCATCAGATGATGGCACAAAAAGCCTGATAAGCTTACAGTCAGAGAGGCGAAGGACAAGAAGAAGAAGAAGCCTAGCTGGTTCATCTGATGAGAGTCTAACGAGTTCAATGACAGTACTTCCAAGCTACATGGCACAGACTGAGTCTTCAAGGGAGAAGAGCTTGTTCCATGGCTCACTTAGTGATGTTAAGAGTGAGAGCACTGATGGTAAAGATTCATTCAACAAGGTGAAGAAGAGGCTGTGTTTACCTCCATCACCTGCTGTAGTGAGGGGAACAAGAGTTGGGGGGAGCAGGTAATGACCTTTCAACAAATTGTAGGTGTTAAAGATATTGATCATTTGGTTCTACAGTTGAGTGGTGAAAGACTGCAATTGGGTTCTTTTTGAAGGAATTACTTTGTGCTGTTTATGCATACCACAATTCTTTATGACACAAAGTTTGATATTTACATGTATAGCATACTAGTTCATAAACATTGTGCATGAAGATGTGTTTTACTTTTAAAAAGACATTGATGGTAGTGTTTTATGGATTTATGTATCATACACCAAACTTCCATATTTACATTGATAATACTCAATTCTTCCTTATCATATCAAAAGTAGCACTAAGTATCATTTTTTAAATAGCCAAAACCACATTTTCATGCATAGGTAAAGTGCTATGTGTGTGAGTTCGAACGTTTAGGTGCGAGATATATAAATCCATAAGAATAGTGTGTTACGTATCAAAATTTCTCTTTTTTATGAGTTCTAAAAATTCTATGTTCTAAAGGGTGTGTTGAAGTTTGGATAGACCAAATGATTGTCTTAACTGTGCAACTTGATATTTCCGTCCCCAAGAAATTATTTTAATTATGCACGAATCTTGGCATGTACTTAGACTGAGAACTTCAAAAATCAAATCATCAACTACTTACACCCAAATTCAAATAAAATAGTTAAACATGATTCAATTTAAGTCCAAATGAGCCCATATCGTACTTCTAAACATAATAAGAAGCTTTGAGATATGTTTTGAGGATTAAATGATCTCCAAATCTGACATTTTTACAGTCAAATTGAGTATCTTGGTATGACAAATCCAACAAGCTCGAGATCATTTAATTTTGACATCATTAAGACACCTAAATACTCAGAAAATCTCATATGATGAAAGGGATCGTTTTAGATCATCCGATGGACTTGTTCGGATTCATGCAATATTTACGGATGAGGTCACTCACAAAGTCTATTAATAGACTTTTACTCTCTTTATGAAGAGAGGATTTGGACTTGGACCTTAGCTCCAAGATCTTGAGGATTCATGAGCTCCACCATTGTCAGACCATCATCGTTGAGTTGCCCCCACTATTTGACCACCACTGCCTAAACAATATCGTCTGGCTTTTGCCACCATTGTACCACCATTGCCGGAGCACCGTTGCCAACCTACCACTGTAGTCAGTGTCAGACCTCTATCATCGACGGACCATCGTCATCATTGTGGGACTATTTTCATCGTCTCTGACATTGGACCACTCGAACACCACCGTCGTTGTCATTTAGGCATTTAGTCTTGAGAGGGATCATGTAAGACATTTGCCTATACATAGCATTGACACTTCTTTGATTTACAACTAACTAAAATTTAAAATAACAAAAAATACAAATTTTTTTAGTCCCCTTAAAAATAAAGCTTCTAGAACTCCATTGCAACGAGAAAATATTACATCCGTCGTCCAAACGTCCTGATAACGGCGTGTATCGCACCTCACCGTGTGCACAATAACGACGCGATACACACCATTGTTCGAACATACGATTTGCATAAGTAATTTTTTTTTCTAACAACCGCCTTAGTTTTAACCATCCACATCTAACCAAACAAAGGCTTTGGCAACAAATTCCATCTTTTTTCTCCATACACATTAAACTATAAATATCTCCTCAAAAGCTCCTTCCAATCAATCAATAATGATCAAAAGCAAAAGCCTTGTGTAATAAACCTCTTCTTCTTCATCATCATCTTCTTCTTCTTCTTCAACATCAACGTAGAATGGCGAGGGTGGCGCAAACCCTACGTTTGTACACCGTAGAAGTGGCGCCGCCGCAGCTAATACGAATCGCCAAATACAAAAACATGCCGTCGAGAATGCTGGAGACTATAATGGAAGAAGATATGGAGTCTGTTGAAAGCTTCTCTTCTTCATCCAATGAGAAGAAATATGTTGTTAGAAACTGATCCGGGAGAAATATTTACTACGATAAAGAGAGTGTTGGAGGGAGCTAAGGTTGATCTGACGAGTCTATCAATTAATGGAGTTCGCCGAACCAGAAAGACATCCATCACCGCCGCGCAACAGCATTGCAACGGTTGGTGACACCTGAATGAGCATCTCTTTCTTTGAAGAGAATATCATGCATGCAAACTTCTTGTATAACATATGTACAATAATGTATAATAAGATTGTTGTAAACACGAAGTCGCATCCATACAAACTTCACATGGTGAAGCCGTCGGTGCTTATGAGTTTATGCTTATTTTGTTGTAAAATAGACATGTAGCTTAATGCATGGTTAGTGAAATAAAAGCCAAGTAAGCAGTATTGTATGCTAAAAAGTATATTTATTACAAATATGTTGATATTAATGTTTGATCAAATGTGAATCTTTTTATTATCTCGATCTGCAATGCAATAAATAAATAAATAAATAAAGCAAGATTGAGGATGTTAACGTGATACCAGGAAAGAAATCAATGACATTAATAACCTTGATTTTTGTATAATCAAGGTTGTTAATGTCATTGATTCATTTCATGTAATCAAGTTAACAGAGAGTTCGTGCGGAGAAAATATTCCATCCAGTTAACGCACATCATGATCAGATCCTCACCATTATTCTGAGACGCGGTTCACCAGATGGAACATCATTTCATTCATGTGATGTTGTGAGGCAAGTTTTAATTCTTTGCTTAGAGAAATGAATGAAGCAATGCATTTTAGAAATTATGGGTGACTCAAATTAATTAGTTTGATGTATGACCTTCAATAAATTTGAATGGTTTTATAAATATTCAATTGATGAATGAATAACTTTGAAAATCTAGTATTTGATTGGTTTATGCTCATAAATAATATTGATGTGTCTTAGCATTGCACGAGGATGCAACACACATTTAGATAAAAGAAGAGTAGTAGAGACGAGAAATTTTTATGTGGAGAGCCCGTAAAAGGAAAATCACGAGGTCTGTCCCAGTTGAAGAGATTCACTATAAAATGAAGATTACAAGTACAACTCATTGTCTCACGGGAGGGGAAATGGTAACAAATTATCTTGAATTACAACTCGATGTATGGATGAACTTCTCGCAAGGAATGGGCAGTGATCAATAGTGGTCGACGACGACTGACAGGTGGTGGGTGACGGTGGTCGACGAAAGTCGACGACGATCTGCAATGGTCGACTGCGGTCGGCGGTAATCTAAGGTGGCAGGAGTGATGTTGATTTCAACACTTTCTCAAAGCTTCAAGCTCTTCCTCGGGCCTCAAACTCTATTCTTTCCTCCCCACTCATGAGAGTGAGGCTTTATTTATAGAGTTTATGCTTATATAGGCCTCAAACTTCACATGGTGAAGCCGTCGTGATTACTAGTTTATGCTTATTTTGTTGTAAAATAGACATATAGCTTAATGCATGATTAATGAAATAAAAGCCAACTAAGCAGTATTATATGCTAAAAAGTATATTTATTACAAATATGTTGATATTAATGTTTGATCAAATGTGAATCTTTTTATTATCTCGATCTGCGATGTAATAAATAAATAAATAAATAAAGCAAGATTGTAGGTGTTAACATGATTACGGAAAATTAATCAATGATATTAATCAAATATATATTTAAATAAATTCTAATTATCTCTATATAATAAATTCTTTTTATTATCTCTATATAATAAATTCTTTTTATTATCTCTATATCTTCGTCACGATCAGACAATTTTGAATTCAATAATTACTAATAAATATATAACTAAATAAATTCTAATTAATCAAATTTTATTTAAGTAATATATCATATATAATACGAGCTATCATCGAGATTAACATCAAACATTTAATAAATTACTTGTTGAACAATAAAAGAAGATTTGTTTGTAAACATAAATAAACAAGTTCAACTACACTCATGTTTAGATCATTTAACCTTCAAGCTCATAAAAAAACGTCCAAATTTATATATTTACTATTTAAATAAATATAATCGAGTATTCATCAAATCGAGTTCAAGTCGATCATCTCGTGCATCAGTTCATACACAACCCTACTCATACAACAAAAACAAAGTGTTACTGATTAGGGATATGAAGTGAGCTCAAAATCTAGTAGAAATACTTGAATTGAGATTGAACTCTTGACTAGCCCAAATCAGCAACCCCAACTTTGCAACAAAAAAAAAAAAAAAAAAAAAAAAAGAAAAAAAACTTATCTTAAAAAAATAATTAAAATATTTACCCACCTTTTTATATAAAAGATATTATTAACTCAAAAATTTAAAATTAATTAGAATAAAACACAATCTTCATGTTTATATATATATTTTTTAATTATTTAAAAAATTGATCAATCAGCAGAACCGTCGATCAACACTTAATGCGCTAACTGACGTCATGTCTGGGAACCGACGAAGTGTGCAAATAAATTTGAGTATCATCTACTTAAAGGAGACACTGCACTAGCAGAAGATTCGAACATGTGATCTGAGAGGACTTACAACCTTCAAAGAGGCTGCTCTACCAACATACCAAAGAATACTCACCGCCTGTAATATTAAAAGCATTATTGTTCAATTTAATAGAAAAAAAAATTCACATCCTATTATTTTCTAATAATTGTACATTTTTTTATAAATCCATAAAAAAAATTATTACGTGTGATTGATCATACATCCGAAGGGGCAATCCGGATACAACAAGTTCTCAACTATAATAATATGTAATTATCATTGTTAAAAAGCAATAATAATTACATATCAATCAACTAAAATTTTAACTATTTACAAACAAACCACCCTCATGCCTCCATTCATTCTCTATCCAGACATACAAAAACAACAGCCCCTAATTTTCATTTTCATCAATCGCCTAACAATTTAATTATCAAATGAATTAATTCTTTTTTTTTTCCACTTCACTCGTAAATATGCATGATTAGAGCTGTCAATTGTTCGCGAACAATTCGTGTTCGATTCGTTCGATACGAAATAAACACGAACAATTTTTTTTCGCTTGGTTAGTTAGACGAACCAAACATGAACAGTGATGCGTTCGTTCATTTTCGAATTGTTCTTGTTGGAAATATAAAATAATTTAAAATAATTACATTATATATATAATTTATGATATTTTAAAAAATTAAATTTTATAAATTATAATATATAATAAATAAATAATAATAATAATAATAATGTATTAAAATACTATATTAATAATATACTAATATAGATATTATATATTTATATAACATAAATTATATAATTAATATAATATATTATTTATATATATTAATATTAGGGTTGTCAAATTAGCTCGTCGTTCACGAACAGCTCGTGTTCGACTCGTTCGTTAAGAAACGTACACGAACAATGACTTCATGAACAATTTCAAACACGAGCTTATTTCAAACGAACTAAACTTCAAACAAACCGAACACAAACATAAACTCTGTTCGGTTGTGTTCGGTCCGTTTACACCCCTATGCATAATTCAGATAATGCTACCTAATGGGGATTTACACGCATACCACCCAATTCATATGTATTTACATATCTGACACCTAAATTTTACCAACATTTATATTTATACCGCCCAAATATTTCATGCCACACCAAAAAATACCATGTAACAATTGTGTGGAATGCTATGTATGTAAAACTACATGTAATAATTACATACACTATCCAAAATATTGATATTTACAAATTAACCACCCACGTGATTTTCCTGAACTACAGAACCGATGAATTTTGATATCTGAGTGAAAATTTAAGAAATGGATGAAAAGGGGGGGTTGATTCATAAATAGCAAGTTTTTGGTGGTCTGAGTGCAAAATGCTCATCTAAAACACTTACTATTCAATTTGAGAACAGTAACAAAAACTGATCAGCTGCCCAAAGGGCTAAGATATAAAAGAGTGGGTGCTATATCAGTAAATAAATACACAAAAGAGGCTATAAAATAAATTATAGGATTGTTACCAGGGGCAGGGAAGGTTATAAATATAAAATCAGAATGCAGATCCACCCCCCTTTGACTTTCCAAGTAAAACATCTTTTGCCTCATTGATCTTAGAAGCAAGGTAATGGCTTCCTCCTGCATCTGGATGGTTTGCAACCATCACCTTCCTGTGAGCTTCTCTAACTTTGTCTGGAGGAGTACTTTCCCTGCCAGAAATTTAAATAAAAAAATAGATAAATAAACCAAAAATAAAGGCATCCGCGCCGCCCTTTAAGTTCTCTATCGCCCACTATCAATACAAATAGTCTTCGATGTGCAGAAGTCCGTCGAAAGTATATCAATCTTAACTCTAAAATCACTCTACGTTCAATCTTGTGGGCGGAAACGGCTGTGGAGTTTACATGAAGAAAGATTCGCCGTCGGGCTACGAATTAGAGGAAGGTGCACATCAATATCACAATAAAATCTAGGAAGTTATACTGAAGATGAAGGATTGAAACAAAGAAGATGTCACAAATCCCAATTCTTTGCAACAGTGTCAACCATGATTGATGAGGTTGCTGCAGTGGTTAGCATGGTTGCCATAAGAGTTTTGATTGATGTTAGTGAAATGGAACAACTCATACCACATTTATTACACAAGGCACACAAAATAGAAACTAAGCACATCCAAGAGTTATTCAAGTGCAACTTGACCTTCACGCAAAATGGCTCGGTTGAGATCGCCATCATGAGTCGGGTTGTCCCCATCATCCGTCATGGCATTTTGATGCAAATCTTAAGGTTGATGGAGTTTATTATAACAAGTGAAAGTGATATATGAATTAGATGATTAGTGAGCCAATAACTAAATATTTCTTCATATTCTACAGCGCTTCAAGTATAATTTATATCTAGATTAGTTTTGCACATTCGAAAATTTTGTGCATACAATGAAGTTGGTGCTACTAGCTTTTAGTTTGAATTAAGAATCAAGCACAGTTGAAATTTGTGAACTAACATATCAATCTTTAAATTGAAATTTTGTATTTACTGCCAAAAAAGATGAAAAATGAGAAGCAAAAGAAAGAGAAGACACTTATTCAAGGAACATCCGAGATAAGATCTTCTGGAATGACTTGCATCTCGCATTAGTCTGAGTTTAGTACTTCTACAATATATTGGGAAGTTTTCATCTTTTCCTTTTTGACTAGATTCCAGGGGCGTCTCATTGTGGTGAGATTTAGGTTTAAGGAAGAGCAATTCCTTGCGCACTATTTATTTTTACACATTAACTATAATTCTTTGATTCTTTTCGCTCTTCCATGAGCATAAGCAATTATTTTGGCCCAACCATTATCAATTTTGATTTCTTCTATTTTAGCTAATTAACTAAGGACTTGCATCATATTATTTTGATGTGCATCGTATTATTTTGATGTGCGTCATATAATTTTTATTCGGTATTTCCACCTAAGTATGTTTTACAAACAATTGACTATGAGCTTGAAGAAAAATATGTTGGCGATGAGCATAAGATATTGATTTTCGATGGCTCGAAGAGTTTTGGGGCTCTAGAAAATTCATATGTGATATGTTAATCAACTAAGGACTTATAAGAACACACACAGGTCTTAAAATATGCTAGTATATGAATGAAGTAGATAATGAAGAGATGGATGAAAAAATTTCTCATGATTCAGCCATGTTTGGTGTAAGAGACGCTAATGAAGAACTTGGAACAAAAGAATCATCAAAGGGTTGTATCTCGCTAGATATCTTATACATGACCATCACCAATAAACTTTCTTATAAATATACATAGAAGCTGTTACACATACAAGAAACAATGATCATTAAATCACATCTTAATGAGCTTAGTTTCAATTTTAGCGATTTGAAGAATATAGTTGTGGTCATTAATGATGATAACTAAGCCATTGTTACACATGCACTTAATTGACCAGAGTCAAGTAATTTTGTGATAACACGTTATATGGTAAAGCTACAATTAGGTTAAAAATATAATAGGAAACCTTTTTTTTTTTCTAAAAATATGATTGCTAAGTTTAATGGAGTGAAAGATGAAAAACAATATGAATAATTGATGGCAATGGGGCAGATCTATTGAAAAGGGGTCTAACTCTAAGTCTGGCAGAAATAAGTCTCGTGGAAGATATAAGGATGTAGTCGGCTCCTATTGCAAGAAGAAAAGACAAATGAAGAGAGATTGCAATCTTTAAAGAAGTAGCAAGTCAATGAGAACCAACATAAGATCAAGTTAGGAAACGCTGTTACAGGCACAAAACGGTCAAATAGTGATTTACTTGAATCTTTTGGTCAAAGATTCAAATACATTGATCAATGATTTTTTTTTACTTGACTTTCATACTATATTGATCTTCATATGAAATTGTTTTTCACTTATGAGCTGTATACAAACAGTTTAGCTTTTATATGTAAAACAATATAGTGTGCAAGATAGTTGACTTGTTGACTTTGGAATAGTGAAGTTAAGGGTACCAGATAGTGTGATTAGGATAATAATTAGAGTCAGGGATGAATTTGAGCCTTATAGAGAATCTAAATCTCTAGTTGTTCTTAGTAAAGTGAAATTTTAAATAACAAAAGAAGCTCATGTCATTAAATTTTGCAAGGATGCATTAGTTTCCATAACTAAAGATTAATGTTCCACTTTGTGTTGCAAGAGACAACATCAAGTAGACCTGCGTTTGTACCACATCTTCTATGTTGAAGCAACATGACCAAGGTAAGACACTACAAGAGAAGAGTAAAATAGCGTCCGAAATTTGCGTCCGAAATTTTTAACATGATATTATATTTATTCTTCATGTTATATGTTTTTTATAACTAATTTGTTTCTTAAGCAGATTCATTCCCCCAAAAAATGCACGTCACCTGCAACACAAAGATTATCAGGAGCAGGTACGATGAGTCTTATCTCTCATGGAAGCAGATCTCTGTAACCATTCTTCAGGAAATTCGCGGTACAATCATGTAATTTGAATGATATTTATAAATTTGATTTAACTTTTTATACTAACATATTGATTAGTTTTTACACTGTAGAGGTCATTCGGCTAGCTCCCTGAGCAACACCATCAACTCCGCCAAATCTTCAAGATTCGGGGCAGGCCTCACCCTGGAGATATGTTCACGACAGCCCATCAGAGGGGCGAGCGGTCTGCATGAAACGGTGAGGGACTCTGAGGTCAATTGAATGCAGCATGGGCCTCTACTGATTATGAGAGGAAGAGACAGACAAACTAGGCAAACCGGGTGACGGAGGGGGCCAAGGGAGTTGCGCTCCTTATTGGCGGATAAGTCCCTCATACAGAGCACTATGACAGGATGGTAAGATTTTTTAAAAATATTTAAAAATTAATTCAATCTTTGAAGCAATTTTGTATAGCTAACCAATTTTGTACGCTACACAGACCAAAGAGTTGAGTCATGCTCCCTCCGTTGTGGAGCTGTATGTCTGAATTCATCGGCGCCTGAGGACCGCACAATGTGTCTCAGAGCATTCCCAGCGGATTGTTGTAAGTAAAAAACTTTAAATTAAAAGTTTGTTTTAACTTTAACTGTTGAAAGTGTCAATTAAACACTCATTTTAATTATGCAGGAGATCGAGCAGTTCTGGGAGAGGTACTTAGCCACTCAAGCTGAAACTTTCGCAAACAGCAATCTACCACTGCGCCGTCCAAGTATGAGCTTTAGACCCAGGCGGTGGGGAAGAAGAAGGGGAGGGTTTATGGCCTTGGAGCGAATGGCAAAGCATTTGAGGCCGAGCTCTCCCGTAGTCCCGTACTGAGTTCCCAGAGCCCCTCACAGTCAGACCAGGAGGCTCTTATCAAGTAAGTAGCTGCAATGAATGAAAATGTCTGCCGGTTAAGTAAGCAAAAACTGGAAGGCCAACAGAGGGTCGAGAACTCTATAGCGCGCATAGCAGAGACTTTAGCAGATCGTCGGGATAAGCAGTCAATGACATCCGTAGAGTAGGAGGAAGTGGAGGGAAATAATGAATAGTTTATTTTTATGTTTTCTTTTATTTGTAAGCATTATTTTGAACATTTCTTGTAGATTTTTTGGTTAACTTTACTATTCTTATTTGGGATGATTTGTGACAGAATCTTCTTTTTCATTAATGATATTTTTTAAAGCTTTGATGTGTCATATGACTAGATATAATGTGATATGTGATGAGGATTATATGCTGAGTGCAGATTGTGGTAATATAATTGATCTTCTGAATTTCTTTTCTGTGGTACAGGTTTGCGTCGGATTTGCATCCGTTTTGTGTCAAAAAATCTAACGCTAAAATGATAATAATATTCTATCATTCATCAATATTATTTGTCACAAATTTGAGGGTAAACCGATGATATTCTTTATCATCCGATATTTTCAAATGCAAAATTCGACACACATGTATATTAGATAAATCCGACGCTATTACGACGCTAATTATTTGCGTTGAAATATTCCAACGCAAATTTGATAGAAGTAACATTAACAACCCCTATTTACCCGTGAAAAAAATCATACATAAATCGGACGCAACTCCAACAATAAACCTCAAATATCATCAGATTTGCCTTCGATTTTTGTCCGATTTGGCTGACGTAAATTTGCGTAATTCCTTTAGTGAGAAAAGATTTATCAGTTTAAGTTCAACTTCAAAATAAAAGCGGCATAGGTTAAGGAGAAGCATATTAAAGATGATCAAAGGGATCAATCCTCTATACAGTTGTAGCATGTAAAGTGAAACAAACACTTTGAGAAGGTAAAAATATAGTAAAAGGTGACTTATAAAATTAATAGATCCCACTCGGTATGCAACATATCTTCTTTAGACGTAAAGTTACAGGTGTTGAATTCAGGTGTCATTTGAGCCTTATGCAGTATACTACTCAAACCATTGGAACTTAAAGATCTTGCTGAACTTCGTTGTAGAGATGTCATAAAAGAAAAAAAAATTATTGCTATAATTGTGAATCAAAGGGAGAATTATTCGGATATTATCTCAAAAATATTGTTTTATAACACTATAACAAAATTCAAAGTACATGACTTTTGGGATAAATACAAAATTATTTGAACCAACTCTTGGATAAGAATTATTTAAACATTTTGTTGTAGATTTAATATGGATTAGCTGCCAAAAAACAAATTTTGATTTTAATTTTTACCTTTAAAAGATCCTTGGAAGATAAAAAAGTCGCTGTGCTTAAATTTTAGCCAATTATTAAAGAGCAACGAAAGGAAGGGGAGAAGGAATACAAGAGAAGAGACTTCTTTGAGGAGAAATTAGAAAGAGATCTAGTTATATGAAGAAAATTTATGCACTGATTAGCTCACGTGTATGATTCTTACATTTCTACATGCTATTAGGAGGTTTATATGTTTTGCTTGAAAAAATTGGGGCTTCTCTTGGTCGTAAGATTAAGCATATATGGATTTAAGGAAGGGTATTTTTTTCCTACCTTGTTTGTACAAATGTATGGCCTCTTGATAGTGGATCGTCTCCACACCCCTGCCTATAAAAATTGGCAATTATTTTGGCTTGACCATGTAAATCATGGTTTCTTCAATTTAGATGATTATCATTATTATTTGTTATTATTTTCTAAGAAAAGAAAAAAGTATTCTTACATGTATTATTTCTCCCCGTTTTCCTCATCTTTTATAGCCCTTTCTTTCTCCTTTCCCTCACCCCACCCCCCCCCCCAACACATGTTCGTTTCCTCCACTCTTTTTTTTTTCTTTTTCACATAATTTAACCATTATTCTTCTCTGCATTGTCTCACTCGATTTCTATTTAACCTTCTTTTCAAAATTCTCTATCAATTTTTTTTCCATTGTTATAATATATAATTAATTAATGGAGGTTGTTAAGAAATTATTTGCATAGAACTTTAAAATGTTAAAATTCACTTAACAAACCTTAAATTCCATATTTAAGTTTAAAACAAATATTACAAACTTCTAGAAATTTTACCACTTTTGTGAATGTTTCCAAAATAATTACCTTTCAATTTTAAGAGTATACTATTTTTACACCATTATATGAGCAATTCAACCTTCACCTCTATGTCAAGAAAAATCAATGAGACATTGAGATGGGATAATTTGGAGTTCGGACAAATTAAAAGAAAAATAAAATAGATCTAACAATAAGAACATTTAGTATAACTATCTATAAAGATCATAATCTAAATCACCATCACTTTGAACAATAGACCCGAGATATCTAAAACGTTCACACCTTTTAATGATTTGATCACCCATAACAACTTTGTCACTAGAGTTACTAATACTAAAATTAGATTCGATGTATTCAATTTTAGATCTACTCAAACGAAGGTCTTTAGACTCAAATGTAGACCTCCATAATTCAAGTTTTTCCTAAACTCTTTCGCTAGTCTTATCCATAAGAAGGATATCATTAGAAAATAGCATACACCAAGGTAAATCCTCCTGTAAATGTCCAGTAAGAGCATCCATAACTAAAGCAAAAAGTTATGGGCTTAAAGCCGAATCTTTGATGTAATCGAATTGAAATAGGAAAATAATTGGTCAATCTTCCTTCAGTTCGAACACAAGCAACACCTCTAGTATACATATCTTTTTTCTTCACTAGAACTCTCCGAATGACTTCTCTTAGAATCTTATCGTAAGCTTTTTCTAAATCAATAAAAATCATATGTAAATCCACCTTCTTCTTTCTGTATTTCTCAATCAAACCTCTCAATAAATGTATAGCTTCCATAACAAACTGATTATGATAAATCTTTGTATCAATTTATAACATATGTTCAATTACCCTCTCCCACAATTTTAAAGTAAGACACACCAACTTAATTCCTCTATAATTTGCACACTCTTGCGCATCCATTTTATTCTTAAAAATAAAAATCAAAATACTCTTCCTCCACCCAGGCAACTTTTTAGAATTTATAATAATATTAAAAAGTTTAGTAGGCCAAAAAACTCACCAATCTCCTAAATACTTCCTCACTTCAATTGGAATATCATCAGGTCCTACTGATTTTTCACACTTGGTGTTCTTTAATGTCTCTTCAACTACCTTTTTTACTAATGCAACAGTAAAAATAAAATATTTTATTATCATGAATGATATTAAGATCACTAAGATTGATCATATTTACAGACACTTCATTGAAAAGTTTATCAAAATAACTCATCCATCTATGTAGAATATCTTCCTCAAAGAAAAGTATTTTTTGATTTTCATCTTCAACACAGTTATCATGAATTAAATATTTTTTTTCCTCTTGATTTGGCTAGTTTATACATATATTTTTCACCCTCTTTGGTATCCAATCTATTATAAAGATCGCAAAAAATAGAATTTCTAGCGTCGCAAATAATTCAATTAGACTCCCTACAGGCCACCTTATATTTTTTCAGTCCTCTGAGCTTTTATATTTGAACCAATTATTATAACATAACTTATTATATTCTATTTTTTCTTTCACATTATTATTCCACCACTTTAACTATTTTTATTTATGATTTTTTTTTTCATTTTGATTCCCCAAATACATCTACTGTCACTTATTTAATAATGCTTGTTACTTTTATCCCATATAAAATTTGCTTCTTGATGAACATCCCAAATCTTAAAATCCTGAAGTGTACTCTTAAAAAAAAAAAAATTATTTTGTTTTTTAGTTGCCCTCATCTAATTGTATGACAATGTTTCCCTGTACTCTTTATCTTATAATTTTTCATCTTAATATCAAGAACTAACAATTAATGTTGAGTACTTAAATTTCCACTTATAATGATATTACAATCTTTACAATCTCGACGATCTCTTTTTCTCATAGGAAAATAATCATTGAGTTTTATGAGATCAGTTCTTATAAATAATAATATGCTCATCAATTTCCTTAAATATAATATTAGTAATAATAAAATAATAAGCTAAAGAAAAATCTAAAATGGTTCTACCTTTATTAATCACACTAAAATCGTAGCGACCATTAATATTTCTAAAATCTTCCCCAACTCTATCAATATATCCTTTTAAACTCCTCTAATAAAAAATTCTTTTTTCAAGAGGTATTATTTGTATTAATTCTTCTAAGTCATTCCACAATTTTTCTTTTGAACCTATATTTAAACTTAATTGAGGAGCATAAGCACTTATAACATAAAAAAATTATTATCAACAACAACCTTTAGAGTTATAGTTATCTCCAAATTTATTAATTTTTTACAACATTATCTTTCAAACACTTATCTATAATTACAACTACACTATGTTTACTGCGACTCATACCTGAAAAACAGTATTTAAAACCTAAGCTATCAATTTACTTAACATTTTCCCCAGCCCATTTAGTTTCTTGAATACATTAGATATTTATATTCCAATGAATTATAATATCAACTAATTCCATTAATATACCTGTGGGAGTACCTATATTTCAAGATTCTATCATAATATTAGTTTCATACACTAACTTATTTGCTAGCATCTGTCTGTAATGTGGGAATTCTTACTTATTTAACATTACACTTGGGCGTCGGTGTAGTAACCATTACACACTTTTCATTGTATTCAGCTCATACAGTGTGTTACTTCCAAGGAACACCTTAGTATTTACACTAGGATTTAAATGCACCAATCAAATTAAAATAAATTACTTTGAGTAGGACAATTACATACACCAGTCAAAATAAAATAAATCAACCTTTTTTTTATTTATTTTCTTCCTTTTCTACTTCAAATATGACTATGAGATTCAAACAATTGTAATTGTAATATAAAAGAGATTAATAAGTAATCGAAGTCATGTCATCAATTAATTAAGCATTAAATTATAATCTTTTTTCAAATGATTTAACAAATAATAAGAACTCTTAAAGGGATTTCTCCAAACAAAATTAATTTTGACATTTCCTTCTTTTTTTTCTTTCTAAAGCAAACACCACAAACAATCAATATTGCAAATTATGTGTATGTAATATTAGTAAATGATTGAAAAATAAAACTAATAAATGTAAATCATCGAGTTATAGTGGTTCAGGCTCTTAAAGGGCCTACGTCCACTCACTGAACTATTTCAAAATTTTCATTAATCTCATCTTTGCTAATACAAGATAAAGACACCTTTTTCCATCACACCTAATGGATTCACCTTATACTTCTACTAAATGCTAGCTAAAAACATCTACTGCCACTCTTAGCACAAGCCACTAGGTAAAAAACCTTTAGAAAGGATTACTCCTTTGATCTCTCTCTATTGAGAGTGGTGTCTAATTTACTTGGACTAAAGCTGCAGCGGCAAAGCCAAAGGAACTCCAGTGCCGCAAAAAATAACGCCCTATGCAGCAAACTTGGCGTAGCCACGCCGATATTGAGAGTAGCTATGTCAGACGGGCACAATTACGCCAAGTAGTGACGTATAGACGCCATGGTTCTTTTGATTCTAGGTTCTGGAACAGAGCGACTGGAATAATTATGCCGAGCAGCAACATGATTACACCAAGGTCAGTTTTTCTCTCGATTCAATTCTGAAGCCCTCAATTCGGAGCATCGGTACCCTCTCTCTTGTAAATCATTTAAGCACGTTGAACTCTTGAAGGGCTTTTGTTCGAAGCAGTGAAGTTGAAGAGGTAGATTTCAGAACGTGCAATTTCTCTTGTGCGATCAAGAGAGGATTTGGAGTGAACTTGTTATAAGTTTCAGTTGTGTATAAAGAAGATCTGAGTTATGTAAATATCTATACATTTTACCTTTCATAGTAGAATTTTTTGTGTGGTGTAGTTCCATATTTTATTCTCATTCTCGGATTTCTCCACATTAAACCTTGGTGTACTTTTATGAGATTACTTTGTTTGCGATTATGTTCGACATATTGTTTTGGATTTCTCAAATCGACATGATAATTTTTTTCGTAGTGTGGTTTAAATTGTAAATCGATCGAAACCCAAGTATTCATCCTAACAAGTGATCAGAGCTGGGATTTTTTTTAAGACTTTGATTCAAATGAGAGCAATGGCCGATGAAGCAAGATACAAAGTAAAGAAGTTTAATGGATCAAGCTTTGCATTTTTTAAAAAATTAATATAAAAGAATTTTAAAAAGATATATTATTTTTATAATTATACCACTCAAACAATTTAGAAAAACTAAAACTTAGCATTTTTTAAATACATGTAAAAATTAACATAAAAAAATATAAATATATATTATTATTTAATCATTCAATTATTTTGAGTCAAAACGAGTTGAACACGAACGAACAAACTTTTGTTTGTATTTAACTCATTTATAAATCGAACTCAAAAAAATATTTGCGTTCAGCTCGCTTGTTTAACAAACAACTCAAATACGAGCTATTTAAAGAGTCGAACACGAGTTGTTCGTGAACGATGCTTAGTTGTACTTCTCAAAAGTGTAAAAAAAAATATTAAAAATTAGTTATAATTTATATAAAAGTAACCAAATAAATATTTTAGTCATAACATCATTAATTATAATATAATAAAAATGATTATTTTTGTTAAAATATAACAAAAACATCACGGCTAAAAAATCTTCTTCCTCAAGAAAATGTAGAGATCGAATCTGATAATTTTTAGCTGTGATGTTTTTGCTATATTTTTACAAAAATCATCATAATTTTAATAGTATAATTAAAGATGATAATGACAAAAATTATTTGGCTACTTTTAAGAAAAAATTAATAATACTATTCACACTTTTTGAGAAGTATAGCAAAGGATATTGCTTTAAATCATATATTTAAAAAATATAACTAAAACTTGATGTTAGTCATATTATATATATATATATATATATAAAATAAGTGTTTATAACTCAAATTTGTTCTGCGATTTTTTTAGATTCAAAAAAAAAATAATCGAATGCTAGAATTAATTCATAACTGAATAAAAAATCTTGGTTTGGCGCTTCTTTGGTCTGAGAAGCCTTCAACTTGATAGTAATTCATATCATAATACTTTTGTTTTTCTAAATGAAACCCCTTTTTTTGTACCGCACAGTTTTATATACCCTCCAACACTATATCACATATCGGGCCAATCTGGAGACTCGGGACGCCTTAAAAATGGCCTCACGGGCCAGCCGTGTCCGTTTTTGACATCATGCAATTTTTCAATGTTACTTTCTCTTTAATAATTACATTTGTGAATATATAATACTTTAGTCTTATTTTGTTTGATAACTTAGACATATAATAGTTTAGTTACATTAAGAGATAATATTTGACCCAAGAAATCAAAGCATGCATAATAAAAAGAGCCATATCCTAATATAAAATAAATCATAATATCCAGACGAAAATTTTATCCAAGCTTTCACTCTATTTAAGTAAATTTCAATTTTAATTGTGAATGTGTACTAGTCATCTAAGCATATTCAACTTCTTAAATACAATAAAGTTATAACTCATCAATATATAAATAATTTGTGCTTGACGCTCAGTTGGATAACAAATAAACTTTGGTGTATTAACTGCAAGATTTACAATTTCAAGCTCAATTTGGAGTAAAAGAGAACACATATGCACTAAATTTAGATAGAATTATTAGCACATATCATCTAATATACGTGATCATCAAAACTATATTAATAAACTTTCGGTACAGGGGTTAACAATCAAAACCAATCACTCAAACACCCAAATTCATGTAATGTCATCAACTCCTACGAATCTGTCAGCCACCTAAGTAAAATGAGGACCAAACAACCGCTGTGGATTAGTGGAAAGGTAGATGCAGTCAACCATGTGCAGAAAAATGATATAAATGCAAAGAATAAACCTTAAGGAATAACCATAAGAGGTAAACCAAATGAAAGGAACTAATTTAGCAACTTTAGTAATTTCACTTGTTCTAAAACAAGGCAAGTTTGTTTGGCTCCATTAATCTTATGGTTTATAGTAATAATATATATATATATATATATATATATATATATATATATATATATATATATATATCATAAAAAAAAATTCGCCACGCATGACGGCGTCCCGTGCTCTGGGGTTTCGCCATGGCGATTCCCGGTGATTCTTGCTTCGGCTTCGTCGAGCTCGTGACGAAGGTTGGTCGTCGTCTTCGTCTTGGTCGTCTTCGGCTTCGTCGAGCACGAGACGAAGGTTGCGTCTGTGCTTCGTCCATCTCGTGTTTTCCAGCGTCGACGAGGGCATTCGCGTCGACGAGGGCTTTCTGCTCACGTTCAGGGCGTTCGCGTCGACGAGGGTCGTCCATCTTCGATAGGCTTTCTGCTCGAGTCGACGAGGGCTTTTGCGTCTACGTCGTCGGCTTCTCTCGCATTTTAGGGGTTCGCGGCTTCTTCTAGCTCGCTTCGTCTACGTCTACGCCGTCTCCCGCTAGAACAGACTTGCTGAAGCTTTGTTTGCTTGCTCTTCCTAGGTTTCCATGGCGCCGGCCACCTTTGCTGGGGTGGTGGGAAATGGTAGGGCTACTCGTAAAGGCCCTGAATATTTGGTATTTCAACAGGCTTTTCATGATGCTGCGGCAGGAAGAGGTTTCTGTACTTTTATTCACCCTATTGGGGAGAAAGATGACTCTCATGCCATTATTTTTTCTGAGACTGAGTTAAATGCTTTGAATGAGGAGGTGAAATCTATCCTTATCGGTAAGTTTGCTTTGGGACGTCCTAAAATAGAGTTGGTGAGGAATTTTTTTGACTCACTACACTTCATGGGAGCTTGGAAGATGGGACTGTTGGATGGAAGACATCTATTGATTCATTTAACGGTGGAGGACTTTCTTAGAGTTGTTCGCGTTAGCGATCTGTTTTCATCGCGAGGATCGAGATGAAGATTATAAAGTGGTCTCCGGATTTTGACCTCTACGAAGCCTCACGTGGTTCCTGTTGGTTCAGTGTTCCGGGCCTCCCATATCGATATTTCAATCGGAATGTTCGTTTCAAGTGGCGAGCTGCTTAGTACACCATCTGCAAATGGATGCTACCACTTATAACAAGACTACACTTGATCTGTCTTGAGAGCTACCATTGAGAGGGATATTACTCTCCCGGATGTCCATCGAATTTGGGTGGGCTCGATCGGGATGTTGTTTGGCGGGAGGCGGTTATGGAGCACTGGCCTTGTGCATCGTCCTCATCTGCAGAATGTTTAGGCACACGGGGATAGGTGTTATAGACTCTATCCCCCATCTAAGAGAGGAAATGTTAGGACTTATATGAGTCGGAAGGCCGATGATCCGGTCGACACCTGCCCCCCCATCTACATCACTTGAAAAACGAGAACATTATGAAGTTCGTCTTAGACAGGTTATTGAACGGGTTATTATTATTACCCCTTCACCCTCTTCTGATTCACTTGCTCGAGAGGTGGAGCGGATTGAGACTACACTGGTGGATAGAACCTCGGAGATAGAAAAGGATGCTCCTCCTCCTTTTTCTCCTCTTGCTGTTCCTGTGGCCACAAAACCTGTGGTGTCTGACAGATATTTTCAAAAATTTAGCAGAAAACGAAGAAACCCCCAAGTGATACCCATTGCTGCATCTACTGTTCCTTCTATGAATCCGAAGGATCAGCCCTCAGAAGAAGAAGAAACAGAAGAAGAAGAAGAAGTGAAAGGTTGGGAATTTTACACTTCTCGAAGAAAGAAAAAGCCGGGAAAGGCATTTGGAGAATTAATTGATGATATCATGGTTACCCCCGGAAATGAATTAGCACTTAGAAGATTACTTTGTGGATCGCCACGAACCAGTTCGAGAAAACTGTCTTGCGACCTCTCTGCTTATACATCGTTATTTGCATGTTTCTTTTCTGTCTTATGTATCCTTTGTTTGATGTGTATGGAAGTGTAGGGCTTCATCTATTGGGCCCTATCCTCAACTATTCTGTAACTGTTTTATTTCAATGAAATTGGCCCTCGGGCTTTGGATAAAAAAAAAATGTATGTATATATATATATATATATATATATATATATATATATATATATATATATATATATATATATATATATATATATGTATCTATAACTTATTTATTTATTTATTAAAATTTATCAATTTGTTGATAGATAAGTAGAAGAATTCTAACGTGATAAGCTTGAATTCAAATGAGGACATGATGTTCACAAACAAAGTTCAAACACAAGCACATTTTGATGATTTGGCCAAATGAAGTTTAAATTAGCTTAAACACAAGCACATAGTAAACTTGATGGAGGTGGGTGGACATTTGATGAACAAGGAACTAAAATTTGCTTTGTGGAATTTTTGGTGAAATTTTAAAAAATTTAGATGGGAATGGTGGCTAAAATACCAAGACTAGTCTGGATTAGGCTAGTTTGGGCTGATTTGAAATATCTCTTTGGAAAAGTGGCTTAAGCTTGGGTGAATGACTATGAATGAATATTTTTGGTTAGCTTAGAATGTGTACTTATGATCTGGAGTAAATTGGTGGTTTTGGATGAGTTTACAATAGTGTTGAGGAATAGGAACAAGACTATGCATTAATATGCTCTTGCTTGGCCAAGAGCTATAAGAGTGGTTTGGTTTGGTTTGGTTGTGAGGCTTTGGTTGTTGGTTTGTTGATATTATAAGAAGCTTAGGACCTGGATGAAAGAGTAGTGAAGAATTTAGAGTAAGTGTTATGGAAGATTAAAGAGCAACTTAAAAAGAAAAGCAAAGACAAGCACCTAATCTCACCAAAGAAAAAGCAAAACTTGAGGCCACTAAGCAACAAACAGCAAGAGAAAATTCTCACTCAAATATTTAATTCAACAACTAATCAAAAAAATATTACATATTAGTCATATTTATAAGTGCAATGATAAAAAGTCAATAAATGAGAAAATTTTGAAGGGTGATAAAGGGTCATTAATGGAGGAATGTGATAAACACCCTCCAAATTTATTATTTTTTAAGATCAGTTATAAAAGCCTCCAAATTGAAAATTCAAATATTCTAGAAACTGAAAATGAAATATAAATAAAATACAAATTCAAATTTTCTTCTTGATAAGGCTCTTATGATGGGCCTTGATTAACGGACTCTTAATTTGGCACTTTCTTAGACTCTTATTGGGCTCTTGTATGTGGATATTTGTCTTCATTTGCTTGAGAGTTAGAATGTGTTTTAGCTTTCACTTATTTTTACAATTTATTCTTCATTTTTTATCAGATCTCATTGTATTATATAATTCTCTTCCATACAAAATATATTCATTTATACAAAAAGAACTTTATATTGTTCTACATCAAAACTTGCTCAAATTTGGCTCTTTAATACCCTGGGCAATGAGAAGAATGTGTAAAAAGGCCTATACAATTAAGAAAAACTGACTTATTACAATGGCATGCCTAAGGGATCCTTCCTCATCAAGTCTGAGGAGTATCACACAAATTTCATATCATTGGATTCAAGAGCAAGACTTTGTCGTTGCACTGTGCACCAGCTTACATAATTTCGAACTCTAAATCTATCACATCACCTTCAAGAAAAGTATCCCAATCACAGAAATATTTATTGTACAACTTTTATGGCAGATTCAATTAATAAGGGTAAGGAAAAACTAAAAAAAAAAGGTAGTGAAATTGATTAATCGCAAAAGCAATCCTACTTTACAAAACTATTGAGCATAAACACTGATAAAATACCGCTAATGAATGACCATTGGCATATGCCTCCAACTTCACACAATGAAAAAATATGACGGTAAAGTTATACGGAATAATGAACAGAGGAATGCAAACTTATTTCCATAACATGAACTCATTGTTGATTCGCTTAAAAACAATTTTTAGCTCTATCACATAAATTGGAACACTTGCCTGACCCCAAGTATAAGAGCAGCTTCTCTTCTAGTCATTGAAGGCTGGAAACCACCCTCATAAAATTTGCGCATCCTTGGAACAATTGGTTTTGACTTGTATGCATGCCATGCCTGGACTCCGTATCGACCAGCAAGAGCAGCGGCAGCTACGGCAAGTCCAGCTAAAAGAGGAGTTGCCTGAAAGAGAATCAATTCAATAAGCTTATCAAATGGGATATAAAATGTCAACACATGCTGCTAGTGTGGTATTAGGAATTGAAAGGTGTTAAGTGGTAAACCATATAAAATGATAGCACCAAAAGAAGGCCTAATAAAAAAAGCCAATCCTCCCTGAATTCGTCCCTTGTTCCCTTACAAAAAAAGACAGCTATAACAAATTATAGGTCATATTTAAAAGGTAGATCTACAAAGATACCACTCAATTCCTATGTATTCATATATACAACCACCTATATTTCAATTTTTTAGTACACGTCATCTTACCTATGCATGAAAAGATGTATTTCACTTTTAAAAGTTAAAATGGCAATATTTTTTATGATGTTAAATATTTGAGTGGTATAATTGTAAAAGGCAAAGTTTAGGTCTTAGATATGTAAATATATAGGAATTGGGTGGTATGTATGTAAATGCCCCTATTTAAAATAGGCATCCATAATTTCAGGGTCATAGTGAAAATGTAACATAACTCCTGCAATGAAACCCCTATAGACTGATACTGTCACCAAAAAGTAACGAAAAAAATACTTAAAAGAAAAGTAATGCAGCAAAGCTGTAGCAATTCGTGAAATCCATAAAAATATTCTCCATTGAATTTAAGTTACACTCCTAAATATTTGGCATTGTACATTCACAATATATGATCAAGGGAATTTGGATTTGATAACAATGGGGATCAGCATCATAGAAATCAATTATTAGTTTTTAAACAAGACAATATGAAACCATAAATTGATCATCGATCAATTACCATTGGGCCCATTCTACAATACATCATAAATCCATTGTGTTTGAATAAATTATCACATGTGTTTGTGATGGTTGAGAAGGTCATAGAAATTTTAAGACTATCAGAGATCCCATACGTTTTATTGCTTTTGACTTGCCATATTGGCTTACAACTTCAAAATTAAAAAGTGCATAACTATGGGCTTGTCTGGAATCAATTTGCATTTGATTTTTGTTTAGTATTTTCTTTTATTTTTAAAAACATGTTTGCTTAATGTGTTTTCTAAATATTTTATTTTTTTGTTTCTTTCTAAAAACAAATTAAAATGTTTTTTAAAACAATCATATCCTAATCAACTACGTCAAATATATTTTGTTTCAAATCAAAACATAAACAAAAAAAAATTTAAAAAAAATAAATAATAAAAAATAAAAGTTATCTCAAATAACCCCTGGGAGTTTCTCTTTCAAATATACTTCTTATAAAATCAGTGAAGCTTCTTGCTTAAGGTTATTCCTGTTTCACCATGAACATGAATAGTGGAGATTAGAGTAGCGGTTTGCCAACAACAAACAACCACAACAACAACAAGCCTTTATCCCACTAGGTGGGGTCGGCTACATGAATATTTTTTCTCCGTTGAGTAATATTGAGTGTCATATTTTCATTTAATTCTAAAAATTAAGACCATTTTTTATACAATATGCCCAAGTCTTTCTAGGTCTACCTCTACCTTTCTTAACATAAATCGAGTCTAAAACATCTACTCTCATAACCGGATCATCAGATGATCGACGTTTAATGTGACCACACCATCGAAGACGTGTCTCTAATTTTGTCCGCCGCCAGAGTAACACCAACCCTATCACGGATATATTAATTTTGCATTTTATCTAAAAAGTCAAGCCACTCATCAGCCTAAGCACTCTCATCTCGGCAACACTTAACATTGTTTTATGCTTCTCTTTTAAAAATCAATATTCTACGCCATAAAACATTGCAAGTCTCACCACCATCTTATAAAACTTTCCTTTGAGTCTAAGCGGTACTTTCCTATCACAAAATAGGCCCGAAGCATTCCTCCACTTTAACCAACCAACTTGAATTCTACTAATAATATCCCCATCTATATCAGCATCACTTTGAACAACAGACCTGAGATATTTTAAGCATTCATACATTTTAATAATTTCATCACTCATAGTTACAACTATGCCACTAGAGCTATTCCTAATAAAATTATATTCTATATATTCAGTTTAATTCTACTCAAACGAAGACCTTTAGACTCTAATGTAAACCTACATAATTCAATTTCTTCCTGAACTCTTTCTCTAGTCATATCCACAAGAAGGATAACATCAGCGAAAAGCATACACCAAGGTACATCCTCATGTAAATATCCAATAAGAGCATCAATAACTAAAGCAAAACAACATGGGCTTAAAGCCGATCCCTGATGTAAACCAACTGAAATAGAAAAATATTTGGTCAATCCTCCTTATGTTCGAACACAAGTGACAGCTTAAGTTATACATATCAATAAGACTTGAATATAAGTCATATCAACACCTTTCTTCTCTATAACTCTCCAAAGGATTTCTCTTGAAACCTTATCGTAAGTTTTTTCTTCAAATAAAAATCACATGTATATTCTCTTTATTCTCTTGGTACTTCTCCATCAAACCTCTTAATAAATTTATAGCTTCCATGGTAGACCTGCCCGACATATATCCAAATAGATTAAGAGAAATCTTTGTAACGGGTCATAACTTATGTTCAACTCCCATAATTTTATAACATGACACATCAACTTAATTCCTCTATAATTCGTACACTCTTGTGCAACCCATTATTCTTAAAAATGAGGACCAAAATACTCTTCCACCACTTCGCAGGCATCTTTCTAGTTTTTAAAATAATATAAAAGAGTTTCGTAAGCTCGGAAATTCTCAAATCTCCTAAATATTTCCACACTTCAATTGGGATATCATCGGGTCCCACTGACTTTCCACATTTAGTTTTCTTTAAAACGTCCTCTACATTTTTACTAATGTGGCAGTAAAAATAAAGCATGTTATTATTATTAATGATATTATGATTACTACAATTCAACGTATTTTTAGAAATTTCATTGAAAAAGTTATCAAAATAGCTCACCCACATATATTGAATATTTTTTTTAAGAAAAACACAATTTGATTTTTATATTTAGTACACTTTACTTGAGTTAAATCTTTACTTTTCTTTTATCTTTGTTTGCCTAGTTTACACATATATTTTTTACCTTATTTAGTATCTAATAAATTATAAAGATTACTACAAGCATAATTTTTAGCACCACAAATTGTTCTCTTAGACTCCCTAAAAGTCACCTTATATTTTTTTCCAGTACTCTAAGCTTTTACATTTAAACCAATTTTTATAACACAATCATTTGTGTTCTATCTTTTATTCCAGATTATTATTCCACCACTAACTATTTTTATTTATAGAAACTTTTCCTTTTGATTCTCCAAGTACATCTATTATCGCTGGTTTAATAGTCTATTACTTTGTCCCACATAGAATTTACTTAATCACGAGCATCCCAAATCTTGAAATTTTAAAGTCTATTCATAAAAATAATTTAATTTGTGTCTTTTAGGTGTCTCATCTAATTCTATGGCAATGATTATTACTATTTTATATCTTAAAATTGTTTATTTAAAATCTAGAACTAATACTCAATTTTAAGTACCTAAATTCTCACTTGGAAAGACCTTACAATCTTTACATTCTCGAATATCTCTTCTCATAAAAAATAATCAATTTTTAGTTTATATGATCCATTCTTGTCTATCTCTTTTCTTAAATAAAATATTAGCAATAACAAAATCAAACGCTAAATCAAAATCTAATATGACTTTACATTCTTCATTAGTCACTCCAAAACCATAACCACCATGAAATTTTCTAAAATCTTCTACCACTCTACTGACATGTCAATTTAAATCTTCTCCAATAAAAATATTTTCTTCAAGAGATGTCATTTGTATTAATTCTTATAGGACATTCCATAATTTTTCTTCAGAACCAATATATAAACCCACATAAGGAGCATAAACATTTATAATATTGAAAATCTTAGTATCAACAACAATCTTAAGGATTATAATTCTATCTCCAATTCTATTAATCTTTACAATATTATCTTTCAAACTTAATACGACTCCAACAAATTTTTATCATCGGACACGAATCTCGAATCATTGACACAAATCAAATGAATAACATTTTGAGGTATGTCGTTGTTGTTGTTGTTGTTGTTGGACACGAATCTTGATGCATAACACGAATCTCGAGATAACATTTTAAGGAAGAAATTTTGAATCATTGATTAAAAGTCATCCAGTGTCTGATTTCAGCAAACTTATAGTCAAACTAACCGGCTAGATGAGACAAGCCCAATAATAACAAGATTGGTCCAATCCGAGTCAAATCAAGCTCGATTAAGACATTAAATCGCTTTTGAAAGCTTTTCGGACATATTTGAAGGATCAAACGGATGTCGAATCTAGCGAGTCTATAGTAGAATCGAGTGCCTTGACAAGACAAATCAAATGAACCCAAGATCAATCAATTTGAAATCGTTAAGGCACTCAAATATTTATTAAACAACATTTAATCGAGAGAAGTCCTCTGAGCCGTCTGATCAAAATAGCTTAGAACTCCATAAATAAAGTCGCTCTCATGAAAGGAAAAGAAAGCTTGAGGACTGGAGAATAAGATCTTCGAGCTTGACAAAGAACTTGAAGCTTTGAGAAGTAGCTGAAGTTCAGCATCACTCCTATCATCATCAACCACCGCCAACCTCCATCGATCGTCGCCGACCACCGCCAACCTCCGCCGACCATAACCTGCCAGCCGTCGTTGATCGCTATCGGTCACAGACTGTCTGTTCCTTGCAATAAACTCATCTGCACGTTGACGTTATAATTCGGAAGACTATGTAACTATTTCTGGTTTGTGGTATAAGGGGTTTCTATAATCATTATGTTATAGTGGATTTTTATATCTGGGTCAGGCCCTATGATTTTTTCTCTTTCTGGGTTTTCCACAAATACTTCTAGCATCTCTACTGGTAGTTTTCTTTTATCTGAGTATATGTTGAATCTTCATGCAACGCCAAGACAATAAACTATTACTCTACTGCTATGAATCTTCTAACACGCATCAAAACTCTTATTTATAATTACAACGACATCATTTCTAGTGTGACTCCTACCTGAATACCAAAGTTCGAACCCCACACTATCAATCTCCTTAGCGTTTTCTCAACCCATATAATTTCTAAAATACATAAGATATTTATTTTTTGATGAACCATAATATCAACTAATTTTACCTATGAGAGTACCAATATTCTAAGATCATATCTTAATATTAGTTTTATGGACTAATTTCTTTACATGTATTCGTCTGTAATGTGAGAAGGCTTATTTATTTTACACTACACCTGATCACAGGGCTGCTAACTGTCTTCAGGTCATATAACGTCTCGCTTCCAGGAGACGTCCTAATATTTACACAATGATCAAAAGGATTAATGTCATGATTTTTCGACAAATTTTATGTTTGTTGTTGACTACCTAACACAACCTCCACTTTTCACATTCTGGGCTTAGGACCCGGCAATAGCACTGTTAGAGTAATGGTTTGTCAAAATAAATAAATAAATAATTCATTTAACATTCTACTCAAAGAAAGAATGTTGTAATGAGTTGCTATTAGCAATATCCTTAAGTTTGTATAATGCAAAGTAAAATATGGATTCATGCATTCATGCAAAGTAAGGAGAACAATGCAACTGATGAAAATAAGAAAAGCTCCAGCAAATGTTTGAGCGATTACCTAACTATTACATACAAAAAACAGAAGATCTAATCTAACCAAAATAACTGTTCAATTAAACATGCTAGAGAAAATGAATTAATAAATAGTTTGCATGATAATAATTATCAAAGAAAATGTACATCAATTTTGTATTAGAGAAAAAAAAAGAATCATTATGCTGACACATCATAGATGAATGATATGATTTAAGAGAAGATACAAAAACTGCTTAGAGATACTTAATTTTCTAGCATTTTTGCCGCAATGTGCAATGCTAAATAAATTTGGTTTGCTCATCAATTCTTTCACCATATATTTTTGACAAAATCATATATATGATCCCATGTCATTATTTCCTTTCCAAACTTGAATATGAAAGGTTCAATTTTCATTTCATCATCAAAATTGGGGGTGAAATTAATCAGAACTCAAAAGATCTAGCTTCTAGCTTTTAAGTAGCTTTACTATTGCATTAAAAGTAAAAAGTAGAATTTTTCAATACAAGCCATGATAATGAATCACAAAAGATATCGCTAGCTCAAATTTATCTTTACCCAAGTTCAAGCTCCACTAGATACATATATAACCAACCAACAACAAGCATAAGAAAGGGTAGATTTTTCAATCAAAAACTGAGCTTCTAAGCCTCCAGATAATATTGCACAAAATAGTAGGAAAATAGACTTACCCAATCCAATTAAACTACTTTCAGTATCACAAAATTTTACTCAACTTATGTATTTGCACTTTATTTTCATTGATTCGGTTACAAACATAAACTAGCCTTTGTATGATAGATTACATCACAAACTTCAACGAAGCCATGTATCAGCTCAAGTCTTTCGAAACATTAATCTCTTACTATAATTTTAGATGGTGATGTGACTCGTTGATTAAATGGAAAAAAGGAACATAGAGCCCCTCACAGCATAAAAAATTATACAAAGTCAAGATGGTAGTGAAAAATGACATGAAACAAGGCAAAGAACGGCTTAGGCAGGAGACAGCAGCAACCTAATCTGCTTGCATGATTTGACTATGAACTCTCTCTCATATTCAAAGTAGTAATCTCTATCTAAAATGTCAAGAACAGAAAATAATTGAGAATAGTTACTGGCTTTACCTTCCTCACCATCCCCACCTATAAGCCCTATCACCAAATAGGATTAAAATCTTCGAGATATGTCCATGCTACAAGAAACCTCTTCCAGAATCCTAATTTGCTTCCTTCCTAGAATTCGTCAGTGAAAAGCTGCTCTCTCCTCAAACTAAGTAGTCCAAATTCATCTCATTCTCCATTACTCCTAGTAATTTGACATCTATTTTGGTTTTTCTACACTTAATCTTTCTCTAATCAAAACAATGGCCATTAACTGATTAATCGGGATAATCATACACTTTGCTCCCTTCATTTGAAGATGAAAGGATTTATCTTAGTTCCCAGTAACCATGGAATTCACAAAAAAACACAGAAAATAAAAAATAAGCCATAGAAAGTAGAGAAATTGTATTAAACCAATAAAACTAGCAGAAACACTCATTAGATCTCAATAAAAAAGCGACATCCGCATTAATAACCTTATTACTCTAACGTCTACAAAATTGTTGATCAATATCATAAAATCTTCCGCAAACTCCAGAATTGAAATCTGTAATAATCATATTAAAGAGAGAGATAGAAAGAAAAGAAAAGCTAAGATTCGGATTAAGCCAGACTCCATTAATAGCGGCGAGAGGAGAAGTTGACGTCGAACGTACCATTCCAGTGGGGGTGATGTGAAGCGGGAGAAGACAGGCATCGGAAGAAAGCTCCGCCGACTCCCAAACGGTTGGGAATCCGTCACAAAAAGTGGCCCAAACCCTAGGGGGCCAAATTTTAAAAATAATTATGATTCAAAAAATAATATACGAGAATGTTTATGTAAAATTATATCAGAACTTCAATCAATATCTGTCATTTATATGTCACTTGTATAGTACGGACTCTTTTAATTTTAAAAATTAAATTAATTAATATATTAAGAGGTTAGACTGTATACGTGGCAGATAGTGATTGAAGTTATGATGTAATTTTACATTTACATCACTCAATTTTTAAAAAAAATAATCCATTTTTTAATATAGCTAATTATTATTTTTAGAAATCCGCTTAGGGTTTAGGATTTAGAGGCATTTACATACATTGCCACCTAACTATTATGTATTTACATATCTAAACCTTAAAATTTAATTTTTATTTTTAAAACCACTCAAATCTTTCATATCAGATCGAAAATACCATCAATTTAACTTTTATAATTTGAAATACTATCTTTTTAATGCATAGGGAAGGTGGTAAATGTAAAAATAAAGTTTAGGGGTTAGATTTGTAAATACATAAGAATTGAGGGGGGGGGGGACCACTACAAAGTCTTAGGACTCGTTTGGGGCAGCTTATAAGTGCGGGCGACAGCTTATCCGAAAATGCGGTTAGGTTTTTGCATTAAACGCAGGCTGCAAGTCAAACCCCGCGGTCGACCTGTGGGCCGCTTTTCAGGATAATCTGCTTATCCTAAAAACTCATAAGCTGCCCCAAACGGACCCTTAGTTTAAAATAGGGGTTGTGTGTGCCCAAAAAAAAAAAAGTGAGATTTACTTAACATATCACTCAAATTTTATGATTTACATTTATAACACTTTTAACTTTAATTTTTAAATATATGTTATGAGTTCCGAAATTTTGTTGCCCCGGCCGCTCTCGAAAATAATGTTGATAGAGTTTACTCGAGGTTTTGGGTCAAATTTTGAAAAGATGGACGAAATTGTAATGCTACCTGAAGTTTCTATCCACATTTTGCAATGATTTTAAGATTCACGGCTCGAGTTTTGTTATAAGTCGAAGTAACTATGGTTAATTATCATTCCTGGGAACGAGAACACTTCCGATTAAAGCTCGTCATTAAGATGTTGATTACTAACGTATGGCAGCAGTGATTTAAAGTTTTATATTGTGAAAATTGATTAAATTTTATATTGTTGAAATTTATCACCTCAAGCTTAAAGGCATATTACTGGTGAAAATAATGACGAATCTGATCAAGATCTCATTGTTTTGATATATCAGCTTATCGTGGACCCTAGTATACTTAATCAGATCAGATGGTCAACTCCACATAACCAAATAATCCATTTGAGTAGGTCGTGGGTTGCTTCGTCCAAGAGGATCTTATAGACCTGCGAGAATGTTTGTCTAAAGAGACTAATTTACGCTGACGATAGCTAACAAAGGATTCTGTGTCTTATCAAATATAACATATGATTCACCTCCCGATAAGGGAAGAGCAATTGATGAACATACGTGTTACAGTCGTCAGTCGTGACTCGTGACGGTAATTTAATTATGTCATTTAGAAGCAAAACTCTCGGTCAAAGAGCTCAAGTCTCAACTAGTCTTTTATGGAGTTAGTTAGTCAAGCCACACGAATAGAGGACACAGGTCACGTCCTTACTAGCATATATAAATTTAAGCGTAAATGTAGCAGTATATTTCATGTGACACTAACTTTACAGAAGATTTGGTCAAACATAAAATTGTCACCCTAGACAAATTGAATATAAACCTTGTCTTTTGTCCTGTCTGCAGAGAATTGATTCGTGAATTAGGTTAGTTGAATTTATTTAGATATTTATTGGAACTTGATTTTGAAAATAGATCCTTACGATTAAACCTTTCGACTTTGTCAGCATTATTGTTTGATTTGAATTGAATCTTATCGACTCTGCCCCGCTTACAGAAAATTGAGTTCAAAGTGCTAAATTCATTCAATATATTATAGACCCTGTCGACTTTACCGCATTTATGGAGGATCGGATCTTTGATTTAATACATGTTATTGTCACATTAAAGCTATCAAATTTATATTATTTTTTAATAAAATCTTCTATATTTCTTATGAATGAAACACTCCTTATTCCTTACATAAAATTCATATTTAATAATTAGGCAATTTCATCAACTCTAGTCATAATCGAAAGGAGAATGAGATTGGCTAAACAAGGGCTCAGTCTCATTGACTAGTCCAAATCAAGATGAAGATCGGAATAATCGAGTTACTTACGATCCAACCTTGCCCGCTAAAGATTGTTGACTTTTTAATTGTGCTTGCACAACATTCACTATGAGACTCAGTGCTAGCATAATCGTATAGAGTTAAATATACTCACAATGTCTACCTGTGTTAATATAACAAGTGTTCGCACCTATAACAACCGTGCTGCTGGGATCACTTGTATAATATCCGGATGAAATGAGGATAAAGTACGAGAACTGTCCAGAAGAAATTTGTAAATAGATAGAGATGAGATTTATGGGCTCAGGCAGAGCCAAGTATATTTCATCTTTAATGATTTATCTCTATCTTCTTATATAATATTTATATATTATATAAGAAATCATGAGATCAGACATACATGTTATTTGGGTGTCGAATATTAGCGGCATTATAGTGTGGTTGCATAGTGACATTATAGTGAGATCTTCATAGTACAAATGAACCCATCTTGTAGTAATTTACTATCATTCATATCTATATAGTTTCATACTAATTTTATCTTAATTTAGATGGTTTATATGGTTCATTTTCTTGACCAAGAGCTTCAAATGCTAAACATATGATGTAGAAAATCTTCCTAATTAAAGTGAGGCTTTAATGAACATCAACAAACCAAGACTTCATGAGAAAATTAGTGCCAATAGATGCTCTTGTAAAGAGTATTTTGTTAGAAAAAAAGGGAGATTTATGCATATACCATAAAGTCTTATGTATTTACAATTTAAATTTATGACATTTTAGTTTTATAAACACATTAAAACTTGAATGAAAAAAAAATGTATTTCATTTTAAAAAAAATAAATGATTATTATATTTTTGATGTGATGTCAAAAATTTGAGCATTAAACGTGTAAATGTTTAAATACATAAGAATTTTGGGATATATATATATTACTAGAGATTGATCGGAGATTATGATACGAGCTCCCAACCAACCTGATGTGCCTAATCACTCAATCTAGCGTTGCAGGCAGATACACTCAGTCGCGCTCTTATTTCATCTAGTTGTAGGTTATAAATATTACAACATGAACGCACAGGTTACAAGTGAGTTACATGGAGGGTACAAAGAGATTACAACCCGATTGTAAAATCCGTGTACCCCCATTTTGCACGAATCTCCTATGTGCGTTTATGTATGCAATTTTTTTTCCGAGATCTAAGGCCGGTTGGGACAATTTATAAGTGCGGTAGCGTTTTTGAAAATGTCACCTAACCATTTGATTCCCGCATTTTTTGAAAACGCTACCTGCCGATTTTAAATTTTTTACACTAAACGCAGGCCGCCACGGCCGACCCGCGAGCGGCGTTTCAAGATAAACTACTTATCCTGAAACACACAAGCAGCCCCAAACAGACCCTTGTAATCTAGTCTATGAAGCAAATGATGTTGCCTATAATGGGCATGAGATAAAACTACTCAAAATATAATTAGTAATTAGCTCTTTAATACAAGACAAAAATAAATTTATAATATAGACCCTAAAAAGTGTATAAATCTAAATTTAATAAGCAGCACAAGACAGATAATCAAAAGAGCTGTTAAAAGGAAAACGCAGTCTTCTCAACTCAAACAAATTAAACCAGTGGCATAAAACAAAGCTTAAAAAAGACACCAAAACCTCACCGCCGCAGCATATCAAGCACCCGATTTGGAATCTGATACTGGAAAGCTGCACCGGATTAGACCGACACAAAGATAACTTAACATAAACAAGACTCAAAAGAGTTGATTCGTTCAGCTTTATTTCTTCTTGGCAGCAGATTTGGTAACCTTGGCTCCACTGGGATCCTTCTTCTCGACGCTCTTGATGACTCCAACAGCCACTGTTTGCCTCATGTCCCTCACGGCGAAACGGCCGAGTGGAGGATACTCTGAGAAGGTCTCGACCACCATTGGTTTCGTGGGAATCATCTTCACGAAACCGGCATCGCCGTTCTTCAGGAACTTGGGCTCCTTCTCGAGCTCCTTGCCAGACCGCCTGTCGATCTTGGTCAGGATTTCGGCGAACTTGACGGCAATGTGAGAGGTGTGGCAGTCCAGCACGGGAGCATAGCCGTTACCAATCTGACCAGGGTGGTTCATTATGATGACCTGGGAAGTGAAGTTCGCGGCTTCCCTGGCAGGATCATCCTTGGAGTTTGAGGCAACGAAGCCTCGCTTCAGATCTTTTACTGCAACATTCTTCACGTTGAAGCCGACATTATCGCCGGGGAGGGCCTCCTGAAGAGCTTCATGGTGCATCTCAACAGACTTTACTTCAGTAGTGAGACCGGTGGGACCAAAGGTGACTACCATGCCAGGCTTCAGAACGCCAGTCTCGACCCGACCGACAGGGACGGTTCCAATACCACCAATCTTGTAGACGTCCTGAAGGGGGAGGCGGAGGGGCTTGTCTGTTGGCCTCTTGGGCTCTTGGATCAGGTCAAGAGCTTCGAGAAGAGTGGGACCCTTGTACCAGTCAAGGTTTGTGGATCTCTCTATCATGTTGTCACCCTCAAATCCAGAGATAGGAACAAATGGAATCTTCTCAGGGTTGTAGCCAACCTTCTTCAGATAGGAGGAGACTTCCTTGACGATTTCATCATACCTAGCCTTTGAGTACTTTGGGGTGGTGGCATCCATCTGTTGGACATCAAACAAAGCCCACATGAAACCATCCTAAACTTGATTAACATGAACCATTATTATAACGTGTGATAAAAGGTTTTACCTTGTTGCAACAGCAAATCATCTGCTTCACCCCAAGAGTGAAAGCAAGCAAAGCATGCTCACGAGTCTGGCCATCCTTGGAGATACCAGCTTCAAAACCACCAGTGGTGGAATCGATGATCAGGACAGCGCAGTCAGCCTGAGAAGTTCCAGTAATCATGTTCTTGATGAAGTCGCGATGGCCAGGAGCATCGATAACAGTGCAGTAATACTTGGTGGTCTCGAATTTCCAGAGAGCAATATCAATGGTGATTCCTCTTTCACGCTCTGCCTTGAGCTTGTCGAGAACCCAGGCATATTTGAATGACCTCTTGTTCATTTCAGCAGCCTCCTTCTCAAACCTCTCAATCACACGCTTGTCAATACCGCCAAGCTTGTAAATGAGATGGCCAGTGGTGGTGGACTTGCCGGAGTCGACATGGCCAATGACCACAATGTTGATGTGTACCTTTTCCTTGCCCATGGCTGGATTAAATTACTAGCAAGGCAGGAGAATGACATATAAAATTAGAAGAGACATCAATATTGAGCGGCAAGATATAATTTCCACTTGCAGGCCAAAAAGTATACTATGATTGACATTTAGGACGCATAAATATAGAAGCTTTCCACTTTTTGAGACAAATCAAACATCCTAAGTTTACAATATAATTGTAAATAATATCAAAACACCCAAAAAAAAAAAATCAAAGATCAAACTTGCAATAACATTTAGAAAATTACAATAAAATATCATATCGTAAGTAGGTAAAGTAATTAGCAGTAAAAACGTTCTGCTAAAGAGAAATTATTAGTAACTACGTTTTTCACAAAAGAATGCTGCGAATTCAGTCATCACCAGCTTGAGCAGGCAGCATAAAAAAACAAATGAGTTTGACTCATAATGTAAAATGTACAAATAAACAATGAAAACGGAAAAGATAATTTTAGCGACTAAAAACAAGGGAATCAGATTGCCAAAAAACTAACCACCAAGAAAACAAATTAACATAAAGATAAGCCATTGGGTTCTCTCCTAGTTAAAAAACAGATTGAGAAGGCAGCAATTGAAAAAAAGTAATTTACTTGGCAATTTCAAACTCCAATGAAATAGCATGCCAAGGCAAATTTCCTTTTTTTTTTTTTGATTGGTTTTTTTTTTTCAGTCAATGTAAAAATCTACCTTTTGACAACTCTTTACTGTAGGAAAAAAAGTAAAATCTTGCTAATTTTCACCTGGCGAATGGCTTAAACTTAACTGACACGTGGCACTATGAGTTTCCTGACCCACAAACTCCCAAGTGGTTAAATTCTAACTAGGCTTATCTTTTATACAAAGTTTGATACGCAATCAACAAATTTCCATATACAAAGTTTTCCACGTAAAAATTTTTGATGTCTTTGTTGGTTTTCTTTTATCTGAGCGTGTTGGATTCCCGTACAACTCTAAGACGATGTTTCATTAATCTACAGCAGTGAATTTTCAAGAATGCACTAGGGTTTAAATCTATTCAAAAGGTAAAAGTACGTATAGATTTAATGCTCCATAATTATTATAAAATATATGCTCATCACAACAAAAATTTCACTGTTAGCTAATAGTAATAACTAAAAAGGAAACCTCAAACTAAACAAAGGGAATCGACAGCAGAGGAACTATTGAGCTCTTATTAAAAATCATAAAAATAACAAGTGTTTGTATAATAGTTTTTACTAGTGTGTCAAAAAAACTCAATGCTCATGAATAGCTCAACCTTATGTTCTGCTTGTTCATCATGTAAAACAATAAAATTGGAGCAAAGTTTGCAAGGTCGTTTGCTCGATAAGTCAGAAATAAACTAGATAATATTTGGCTCGATTAGAGCTGGAAATATATAGATATATTTCATAACCTCTATTGACACATGCATAAATACTTAAAATTCATTTCATAGATGTTTCATAAAATTTAACTAAATATAAGGTAAACTTCATTATATATTTCATATTCTATTCCGCTTTCTAGCAAACAAATAACAGATTTGCTACATGAAATCAGTTTATTAAACAAAAGTTAGCACATTTGCTATACTGAACTATGATTATTACTCAAATAGCTTCTATTGACACATGCATATATACTTAAAATTCATTTCATAGATGTTTCTTAAAATTTAGCTAAATATAAGATGAGCCTCATTCTATATTTTGTATTCTATTATGCTTTCTAGCATACAAATAACAGATTTGCTGCATGAAATCAGTTTATTAAAAAGAAGTTGGCGCACTTGCTGCACTCAACTATGATTATTACTCAAAATCAGCTCTTTATGACTTTATGACTTGGTAATGATTTTTAGAAATAAATATAACAAAATAAAATAGATGCTACTCCCAATATCTCTAATAAAATAATTCAACCTATCCTTTCTCAATTTTATATATGCACCTAAACATTCATACTTGAACAACAATCAGACTATAAATGACCATAATAGCATCCCAACACTAAAATCTAGTTAGTACATGATGTACTAATACTTCATAACAAAAAATTTAGTGTCCGACACAAGTGAAGACACATAACATGCTCAAAATGTGCTCAAATATGTCCAACAAAAGAGATATGTTTATATAACATATTAAAAACTACTAAATAAATGAAGGGCATAAAAATCGAACACGTATATTGTGCAATAAGTAAAGAAGCCTTGATAGGAAAAATTAATTATGTGTATGAGATGGAGGTCCAGCGTTTAGGCATTTCCACCAGCACCAAAGAATTACTGCTCTAAGATTACCAACAAAAAAATAAGAATTATTAAATCAAACTTCCATTTTAAATAAATATCAATAAATTTTTCTATTAATTTTTTTTTCCAAAATAATCTTTTGTAATCTTAGTTTTTATATGTATTTTGTAGAACAAATTATTTATCATAATGACCTAATTATACTTATATAGAATTTACCGTTAATACTCTATAATATCCCCTTAATCACTTAGCATTCCAGCAACACACTTCAGCTTTAAAACTCTCATTATAGATGTAAAACTTAACCTCAACTATATTCCCGTTCTTCTACATAATAGGTTCAGGCTAAATGATACTTCTAGTATGCTAAATTAATTTACTTAAAAATAATGAAACTTGATTCAAATATAGGCTATACAACAAATGCTATGAACTATATTATAAATAATCAGCCAAAAAGTAATAATCTTTGTTATTTGTTTACAAAACCTTCAAGTATTGTACACTAAAATTTTTATATGAATAACAATAAAAATAATATTTCTTTGTTTATTTATTTATTCTTAAGAAATACTTCTCAAGATGGCATACAAATATTAAAAAGTTAAATTTTCTGATGAATTAAGGCTGCTAAACAACGAAAATAGATATATAGACAAAAGTCAATAATTTAAAAAGAAACTTCAGAAACACTTAAAACCATAAAAACCGAAACTTTCAGATCGGAAATTATAATTGGTATTTACACATCAAATCCAACAAGAATATCCCACATATTCATAGTTAGATAAAACAAATCTTCAAACAAATATCTAATGATCTTCAAATTTGACAAAAGCAGCATAATAAACCGCCACGTTAAATCCCCGATTCACATCAAAGTACGAGAAAAAAGCAAGATCTGTCAATCAAAGCATCAAAATATTCCACATCAAAGCAAAGTACAGAATTCCAATGAACAAATAAAGATTACTATCAAATAGGCTTCCTAAATTCCTGATCCAAACTACCAGACGTCATATTCATCCATATCCATTGATGATAACAGATTTGACAAACACCAACAATTTAAGAAAATTAATAATCTAAAGAGTTGGAGATTCTCACCAAAGAGGAGAAGAAGGCGCGGCTCTGCCGACGGGAGCTCGGAGCAGAATTAGGGATTTGACAGAGCATCAATTCTTTCATGGTCCTCCTTAAATAGCAATCCGCTACCGTTTTGACATGTTTTGGATTCTTCTCTGCCGTCCGATCTAACATAGAGTTTCATCCAATGGCTCTCCGTTTCTTAATCTACTACCGTTGATTCCCATCTCTACGGTCAGTTACTTTCGCCAGGTGTCCTTTTCTTGTTCTCCAAATTGAATTGACCCAATTTTCTACCTGCATCTACAGCCACTCATTATGTGGTCTCTTTTTCAAGTGGGGACATTGATCTAATAAAGCAAATCGTTATGGGGGCGATGGGTGGCTGCCGGCCCGTTTGTTTCCGCGGGAATTGCTAACTAGATGCACCCAAATTCAAACCCTTGTCGGAACGACCGCCTTAAAGAGGTGCGCTTTTGGGTGCAAAATGATTTGGTGGGATTTTATTAGGGCTTTTAGAGCCGGAGAAAATACCCAACTACCGAGCCACTATATATATGTATGTACGCGTGTGCGCGCGCGTGTGTGTATATATATATATATATATATATATATATATATATATATATATATATATACATATATTTGAAAATTTTATTAATCATTAAGGCAGTATTTGGTTGCAACTTTGGGTCTGTTTGGGCGAGCATGCTTATCCAGAACTTATTCGAAGAAGTTGTTTATCCAAGATATTCTCATAAGTTGTCTGATAAACCGAACTGCAGTCCCTTACTACGATCGAGCTTTTTCGAAAATTTTGAGCTGAGCATTGAATGACAGAGTTGAAACGCGCAAACCAAACGGTACGGCGACGTTTACTTATAAGCAGCCCCAAACGGGCCCTTAGATTTACTTGAAGTATAATTTATCAAATACGGTAAATTCAGATTTATCTTCGACAACAAAGTTCGCGAGTAACAATAGTATAAATCTACCTCACTGTCGGATTTAATAAATTCAAAATTACACCCAAAAAAGACGGAACATGGAGAAAAACAAACATGACACGAGAAAATTCGATTTAACGGAGTGTTGGATTTAGTATACAGTTTTTTAGTGTTTGGATTTAACTATGATTCTTCTATACACATCAACACCATTTGAAGACAACAAATGCTTATTTAGGAATGATGTTTTATATATTGTTTGTTGTCGGTCTTCTTCCTCAGCTCTATTTTGAGAGTTCCATTATGGTCGAGATGGAACATCTAACCAATTTCAACCTTGAAAATCATACAAATCAAAATCTTTCTTCGCTCGTGTTTAAGAGATGTGAGAAGATGAAGCTTCGAAAAAATATGGAATACATCGAAAAGATACTTGAACTCAGTTCCTTTTCCTAACTTGATAAATTAGAGCTTATTGATGTAACTAAGGAAGTTGTTATTGAGATTCTAATTGAGGTTGGGATTATGATGAATTTTCCTCTTTTGACTATACAGACGTTCAAACAGTGTATAACTAATTTTTCTATATTCATTTTATATAACTAACATATAAAAGAGGCACTAAAAAGAAGAAAATTAAATTATATCAGTTATAAATTTACCCTAGATCAGATTGTTCGCGTATACTATAGACATTTCCTCTCCTATCGTTTATCTTTTAATTAAAACAATGATGAGCTGGTTAAAACCAATGAATACTCACACTTATAGACTAGAGAACCACATTGAAAAAGAAAACAATATGCATATTAGTTAAGCTTTTAGTAAATTGTTATAAAATATTGGATTATTTACAAATATGATCGCTTGAGATATTTCATAATAATCGATGTATTTTACTGTATCAATGACATTTCTATATCATTTTATATATGTAAAACCATCACTGCAGCACAATCTAAAATTTGTATCATTTAAGATACTTCAATATCAATACTATTTCTCATTTACGTGCAAGGGTACTTTAGCATTCTCCCGCTAGTATCATATAAGGGTGACTTCATCACAGTCAAACATACAAATATAATCAATATATTCAATTCATATCAGTCATAATTTTAAATCACTCAATATGCAATATTTATTACTACAATGCATAAACATTTCATAATGTGAGACTACAAATATTCATAGTGAAATGATGGATAAAATTTAAGAATGGAGGGATTAATTTCATTAATCAAGAATGAATAATAATTCATACAACTGGTTCAGAAGAGATCATAATTTAAGATTAGGTGTACTCATCTCGATGTTGATTTATTTATTCTTTGATTTGCATTTCTCTGCTATTCTAAAATCGATGCCTATAATAAACATAGATATTCATATTATTAAAATTTAATGTAGTTATATTATTTTAATCAATTCTTACATTTATTTTGTTATTCAATATACATATTTAAAATTCATTAATTAAATTCAAATATAACCCAAACTTACCATACGAGTTTACTCCAATCAATCTCCCTTCTCCTTTAGCTCGGACTTCTCCTACTTCTCCCCTCCAAGCTCAAATTTTATACCTCGAGTCACAATTCAATAAAATTTTCTATTAACATTAACATTAATTAGGATATAACTTTTATTAAATAACTTTATTTAAAATTTCATACTCATCTGTAACTGTCGTTTGCCTACCCTAACCCGCACGGACGCTGCTTCCCCTTCTTCCTTCTCTTACACTACACACGAGGCTCGACTCAATTGCGAGAAGTTCATTCTTATGTCTTTCGATTGATGATAAAATTATTATTACTTTAAATCTAGTTATTATACATAAATGGCTAATATTTACTTATCTAATTCATCCTTGAAGCTTGTTGCGTGTCCGAAGATTTGCATCGGTAAAGTGATATTTTAATGTCGTACTGTTACACAAAGATCTATAACACATAACTAAATAAATAATAGGAGGAGGCACGTGAGTTTTTACGCGAAACATCATGAAAATGAAAAAATTGTCGGACATTGTCAAGTCAAAGTAATTCACAATGTAATTGAAAGTACAGAGATTCATCATTCTCCTAAACTAGAGAAGATGTGATTACAAAGATGATTATCAAGATGTACAACAGTGGTTTAGTTATAATAGTCATAGCTGAGTTACAAAATATATAGTTTATGGTTATAGTAACAATAATTAGTCATAAGAATGATAGTTGGTTGCTAAAAATGTAGTATATATTCATAAAACTGCAGTCACTGGTTGCAATAGTTATAGTTGGCTACAGATGTCGTAATTGAAGACTGCAACAGTAATAGTTAGCCACAAAGGTCATAATTGTTTGTTATACAAGCAGTAGTTTGCAACAAAGACCATAGTTGGAAACTGCAAGATTGTCAGTTTGCCACAAAGGCCGCAGTTGATGACTGCAATAACGTTAGTTGGGCACATTGGTCGTAGTCCAACGTTGCAATTACATTAGTTGGTCACATAATGTGTAGTAAGTAATTGCAATATTGTCTATTGGTCATATATATCATAAGTGGTGGCTGCAATACCGTTTGTTGGCCACAAATGTTGTAATTGATAACTAAAATATCATCAATTTGCCACAGAGATCATAGTTGGTGATTTTAATATCATCAGTTAGTCACAAAGTCATACTTGATGACTACAGTAGTGTCAGTCGTTCACATAGGTCATAATTTAAATTTGTAACAATAATAGTTTGTCATAAATGCTGTAATTGGTTGATGCGCATGCAGAAGTTGGTCACAAAGGCCATGATTGGAAACTACATTAGGGTCAATTTACCATAGAGGCCATATATGGTGAATGTAATAACGATGGTTGGCCTTGAAAGTTGCAACAACTATAGTTGGTCCCATAGGATGTATTTAGTGAATGAAAACCATCTCTTATGGAGAACATGGCTACAATTTTACACCAAACATTGCTCTGGTCTTTATTCAACGTAAAAAAATATAGGTGTTATAAACAACAACCATATTACAACTATGATGATCGTGGGCAGTATTCGTCGGTGGTCAGAGGTCGGTGATCGTAAGTAGTGACGGTTGATGATGGTTAATGGTGACATGTGGATAGTGATCGAAGGTGATGGGCGATCATGGAAGTTAGAAGTTATCATTGAGTCTTTAATACAGCCGTTTATATGTTACAACTTTATATGAGATATGTCATATGCAAATAAGGATCACAGACAGTAAGGGGTCGACGACAGTAAGCAGTGATGATTAGCGGTGATTGACAACTATAGATAGGAGGTGTCATTGGGGCTTCAAAACATAATAGAATCTAGAATTCCTCTTCTTCCTCATTAAAATAACTTCTCTAACCACTCTATTAAATGAATCATATTGATCCCCCTTAATCATAGAAATATTTTAATATTTTAGTGCCTTAATAATTCTAAAATTGTATGATCTCAAGCTTATTAAATTCCTCTCATTGTGATGCTTCATTTGACTATAAATATGTCAAATTTAGAGGTTATTTAGCCATTCAATTAATTTATCAAAGCTTTCAAATACACTTTAATGGCTTAAGCTACGCCTAACTGGACCCAGATTGACCCAACTTTTGGTTCATTTTATCGAGACAGCCAATTTGACTATAAACCTATTGAAAATGACAATGTTTAGAAAATCAGATTGAATCTGCCAGTTTTACCGTGAACTAATGGTTGATCTGATTTGAAATATAAAATGGATTGTTTCTACCCTTGAACCTGCATGAACAGGTCACTGGTTTAACCCGCAAATCAGAGAAGTAGTTCGATCTCTTTAAAAATGTGAATGTTATTTTATATTTTCCTTCTGAGTTAAAATTTCCACGCGTCACCGTCCAATTAAAAAAAGCAGCTTCCCGAATTCCAAATCATGATTAAATATGCAACCATTTCACATAGATATGTGTGGCACCAAAGCTTATCATGAAGTTAGTTGCACAACACAAGTATACATTAAAAATAATAATAATATTAAAAAGTACCACATATCGATCCCACGAGGAATGAGCTAAGAATTATTATGGGAGACGAATCTCTAGTTTACTAAATTTTTAAACATAGTTCAGTGTGATCACAATAAGATGTGGTATCCTAAAATACTATTAAAAATTAAAACAAAAGATAATGAATTCCAAAAAGACAGAAAAACAGATACAGACAAATCTTACTGTTCTTCAAAATATGTGAGGCTCGCGCCTTTAGGTAATGTGGTGATTTATGGTTTGTTTAGACTGTCCCCAATATGATTGTTGTCAATAGGGATAGAAAGTCCTCATATGCATATGTTTAGGTCAAAAAAATGTTAGAATCCATGAATTTTAGGCATCCTCAATCCTCGTGACATCCCGTAGGTTTGTTATGATCTCCTTTCTAGGTTGCAAAACAACAATAATATATGTCAATTATTATCCATATTATGTAGCTAACCATTTTTTCCTCTGTGCAATTGGTAGGAGTCACACGTCACAAAATATGTTAACATCTTAATTGTTCATATCACGAGTAATTGAAACTTTATGATTAACACCAGGAAAACCCTAATTTTCAGGAAAATGATACATGGAAAGAAATCATCCGAGAAAATCACAAAACCACATCCCATTAATCACAGAGGCACGAAAGAAAGTTCAGCCATATGATAGAAAGAACGCTGGAAAAATGTCTCATCAAAACTATTGTTGCAAGGAAAATTAAAAAGTAAGCACTTACAAAATGATCCTCTTCCATAGTAGTCAACTCCTCTCTCATACAATAACCTCTTAAAACAAATATGAATAATATGAAGAAAAATGTATAAAAAAATCATTAGGACCATAAGCCCAAGAGAGGAAGAGGAAACCTAAGGAAAACTCTAAAAAACCCTCAACTTTGGTGTCAAAACCGCCTCCATATCTCACCTCCTTCCAAAAGATGCTTCTATTTGTACCCTAGCTTCTCCTTTTAAAGATAAAGCAAAACTCAACATAAAAATACCTTCCAAATTTGGATCTAGTGGTCTGGCGGCGTAATCATGCTAGAAAGCGGCTGATGCTCGAATTTCGTGTAGTCACGCCCAGATCAAGCTTGACTACGCCAAACAACATTTTTTTGTATGTTTTGACTCTGTTTTGCATGTCTAACACATATAACCTGCAAAATAGTACAAAGAATATTCCACAAGCATAAAATAATAATAGATAAGGTGAAATAACAAGTAAAAAAGAATTATAACATGCAAATAAAATCAGATGAAATTGAATCATGTCAATAACCTCACTTACCTCGTTACTTGTCCTCAAGTAATATGATAGCTCAGTTGATATCCCATGAGAATAATAGATGTTCCAGTAGCTTTCTAACAATTCAACTTGTTTATCGAGGGGTAATAAATGTTTTAGAATGTCATTTTTCGGATCAATTATTTTTAATAATTAATAACTCAATATATTGCCTTAATTCCCTTCATTATATCCTAAAGAAATTCCATAAATTCCTGAATTTGTGTTATTTATAATATTATTCACTAACCTCGAATGTCATAAAAACAATTTCAGTAAATTTAGCCAATTTAATATTTCTTAACTTTTATCTTTAAAGATAGGATTAATGGGTTTCATTAAAGAATCATGGAAAACTTATCGCTTAAGTACCACTAACACCTTTCCGGTTTCCTTTTTCCTTAGAATTTGTTGTGCCAACGACAAGCTTCTTCTTAGAGTTTTTTACTTTTTGACTGTCTTCTTTTATTTTTTTTTCTTTCTCTTCTGAGAATTACTGACAACCTTTTTCTTTTCTAATTTTAAATATGATGAACTGCAGTGTTTCTTAAGTAAAAAATCTTCACTAATACTTTAATGTCACATATTTGGCTTGAAAATAAGAGCAAATTCTTCCTTTGTCATTGTCTAACTAAATTCATCCAACTCACCATGCTCTTCAGGGACCAAATCTTCAAATTCAAAGTTATGGCTTTCTAATACTTCTAACATCATTTTTGGTTCATTACTTAATAGGTTAGCTAACAACCAAACTTGATTTTCTATGTTTCTAAGGGCATCAGCCTGACTTTGTAACTCCTTCATTATGTATATCGCTAATTCCTTCAAATACTCATTTTCTTCAATGTAGTCACTATCCTAGTTATTCCAACTTCCTACATAATTGACTTGGGTGCTCTCTCATTATTGGTTATCAATACAAGGGTTATTATTGTTCCAATTGAAGCTTTGGTAGGTCTGCTAACTTTGGATGTAAGTGTTGGATTCATTCCTCAAATTTACTATCAATTCCTAATGATGGGCTATCCTCTCAAAATTGGGGTTTCAAGGTGACTTCATAAGGTTGAGATTGGTAAATGTAGTCACTACCCAGTTGTTCTAATTTTCTATAGGTTAGCTAGAGTTCTCCCCCAATGTTGGTATTCTACACAAATTTCATCAATGTTCTAATTAGAGTATGTGTAAGTAGTCCAGTTAGGGTTGCAAGTATTGAAAAGGGAGCGATCAAAACTAGCTTCTACATTGGGGGTCAAAATTAATGTGATTGTTAGCCATCAATGAGTCCTAATACTGCTGAAATGGTATAAATTGATATTCCAAAAGTTTTGTCATTTGGTATTCTAAACTCATTTGAAAGTTAGCCATCGATGGTTCGTTTTACTCTTGAAAGGGTATAAATTGAATTCAAACAAAATAAATCACATTGAAACCTATTATTTCTCAAGAGTTAATCTTAAGCAAACATAACTTCTATTATGAAGTGTTTTCCTATGCATTCCCCAAGATGTAATTGATCACAATGATAAACCGTTGTGGGAAACCTCTTTGACCATAGAACAAATAAATTTGATTTTATATTCTGATTTTATTATGAAGACTTTTTTATAGGTTCTTCTCATATATTTACTCAAGCCGAACATGATCTATTTGCTTTGAATCGTCCTTCCAAGATTGAGGGTCTGTTTGGGGCAGTTTATTTGGTGCGATAGCGTTTTGAAAACGCACCTGACTTGTTTAGGTAAACCGTGTTTTGACAGCTTATACGTTTTCAAAATGCTGAAAATAACTTTTTCACACCGCACCTCTTAGGTGGTGCGGTGGAAGCTTTCTATCTACGGTTTGGCTTTTTCAAAAAAAAATAAAAAATATAATAACTACCGCACCTAACTTATCAGCAGATTATTTTTAACGAGCTCATCAGCAGATTATTCAATAAACTGCTACTGCCCCAAACAAACCCTTATAGTACGAGAAATTTTCTATAAAATTATATTTGTAATTACTTGTTTTATTCCCTTTTTGGTTGTTCCCACTTTTATTCTTTCCTTCTTTTACTTTTCTAAGAGAGATTAACCTAAAAAGGGAATCTAAGAAATGACACTAAGAAAACCATCTAGATCAAAAAAAGAGAGGTGAGCGAATAATCATAATTTACTCTAATTAACCTGCATTTATTTCTATTACAATTTATAAGAATTATATTAATTAAAAAACAAATTAACTAAGCATCCCCTTAATAACATCATTCCAATTATAACATAATTAGTCATGAATTAGTCTATTTATGTACAATTAACCAAATTAGTATAATGAAACTTACCAATTGAGACAATTACTCGAAGCAATTATCAAAATAAATGAGTACTGTCATAATTTTCAGACTTGACAATTTATGTCTAAAAGCAAAAAAAATTGATTGTCAAGCAAGCCCAAGCTCAGTTTGTGTTCAGCTCGTTAAAAAATATTACTATTTGTGTTCAACTTATTTATATTTCGAACACAAAAAACATGTTCGTGTTCAGCTTGTTTGCATAGCGAGTCAAATATGAGTTGTTCGCGAACAAAGAATCGTTATACAACCCTAATCACACAGTCATAATATATTAGAACAAATTTTAAATCTTATTGTTTATATTAAAACATCATTTAAATATAATTTAATACATTCTTATTCTATTTTTAAATTAATAATTTTAATTGATTATAAATCTTTATAGACAAACACACACACACACAATTGATGAGTAGTATTTCAAGCCAAAACGAGCCAAACAAAAACAAACAAATCTTTGTTTATGTTCGGCTCGTTTATATATCGAGCACAAAAAAAAAAGTGTTTGCATTCGGCTCGTTAACTAAGCGAACGAATCGAGCACGAGCTTCTACAGACCCGAAACGAGCTGTTCGCTAACAATGAGCCGTTTTGACTGCCCTACACAAAAACACACACTAACAACCAAATCAGTTTGTTCAAAATGGTGGTCAAATGCTTAGGCATTTCCTCCTGAAAAATCCCATACAAAAAACCAATATATATATATATATATATATATATATATATATATATATATATATATATATATATATATATATATATATAGATAGATAGATAACAAAAATCACAGTTGCAAATTAAAACTTAATAAATCATAAATATAAAATTTCAATCAAGAACTTGTTTCAGTCATAGCACCAGTTGTGAATGCTGCAGTATAGAAGCTATCAGCGCTGTGAGCGACTCTGAATTCCAGCTTGGAACCCTTGTGTATATGCTGCGTTCTTCAGGATCATCTGCACAAGTTTGTCAATCAACTGCCTCAGATTAATAGCTCATACAATCTGTAGTATAATGTAGGCTTTACTTTTCAAAAGCAAATCTTCCAGATTTGTATTAGAATAAAGCACAAATCTAGATGTAAATTCTGAATCTCAAAGTTCAATATTTTGAATAGAGTATTTGCTTGGATTGTTTTAGGGTCAATTTACTCTTATTTTTGTGAATATATAGTCAAATTGATCAACATCACAAAAATCTAACAACATCTAAATTCATGTGAATTTGGGAGATTTAATAATGTAGTAGTCACCCAACAACTCATAGTCTACTTGCCCTTTCTGCCAGGAAAGGTACTACCTAATTTACCTCCAATAACCTACTGATTCCTTAATGCCAAGTTCGCCCTCCATCCAAGAAATGAGCTACCCAAACCTTCTCCTGCAATTGACTTCCAACCGCCGTGCAGCACCATTCATATCCATCACCACAAATGCTATCAATGGTAGTTCAAGTAGGCGCATTCTACAATTTCTGCAGAAGCATGGCCCTTTGTAATCCAGAGCAAAGTAATGCAAGTATTGAAATTTTCACAATCTAATCCTATCAAAGAACTCAAGACGCACTGATCAAGCCTTTGTACCTTGAAACTGTTTCCCTATGACTCTTGGATAGCAAAGAACTCAAGACACAAAGATAAAGGATTTGTACCATTAGGACTGTCTCTCTATGACCCTCGGATTACAATTTGATGCGTTTTATGTAGGATTGCCGGCGCCTAATCATTCTCCCCGCTTTTTTTTTTTTTAATGTATAACTATTTCATAATACCTCTAGGAGATATATATATACCACCCCTTTTGTACTAAGAAAATAATAAATTTTTTGAGAAATTTTCCATTATTTTATTTTCTACAAATTCCCTTTTCAATTTTTCTACACAAAATCTGTCTCGTGTGTTTTGCATTTTGAGTTTCATGATTGTGTGTGGGAACCTTATTCAAAGTTGAACAAATAAAATTCTCTCTATCATTGTGACGTTCTAACGCAACAAAAAAAAAAGGCCCATTCTATCATCCAAACAAACTACTTTGATGGCTACTTTTCATACTACAACAAACAGAAAAAATTAGAAAATAAATGAAATTTTAGTTTAATTTTCAGCTAAGACAGACTAGAATATCACGTCTGCTTTTCCTACCTCAAAAGCCAATACAAAGCAGAAACCGAAGGAAGCCTTGAAATGTGTTTGGAGGGCTTCATGCCGAGCAAAGTTAACAACTAGGTATTTCAAACAACCCTGCCGCCGTCGGTTCTCTCCCTGTGATGGTTGTATCTGACGATTTGGGTATTGTTCCAGCTGTATGTCTATCCTGAAATGAAGATTATCTTCCCCATTCTCTTCCACATCCTCACGTCGATCCCAGTCACCCTCGATAGCTGTAACAGCCCCGAAACAGTCATCGCTGTTGTTCTCACTGCAGTTTTTCTAATTCCAGCCACCTGTCCTCACTGCAGCCGGCCAAGTCAGTCGTCCTATTGTTGTCTTGAAGTCCCCTGCATCTCCCGCCGCTGCTGCCGGCATTGCCTCTCGCTATCACCATTCGGAACAATGCCTGATTACTGTTCACCTGCAGTTCCAGCCGTCCAGCCACCGATTTCTTGCATTCCATCTTGCTGCCTTTGCCGCAACTCCTCACATTCACTGCTGCTATCCTCCTCCCTATTGTTGTCTTGAAGTCCCCTGCATCTCCCGCCGCTGCTGCCGGCATTGCCTCTCGCTATCACCATCCGGAACAATGCCTGTTTACCGTTCACCTGCAGTTCCAGCCGTCCAGCCACCGATTTCTTGCATTCCATCTTGCTGCCTTTGCCGCAACTCCTCACATTCACTGCTGCACAACAACCGCACTTGCCGTTCCTGCAGCTTACCCACACACCTTTGCTGCTGTCATGCCTTCAGCCTATACCCCACCCGTTTCTATCTCTCCAGAGAACCAAACCCTCACCGATCACCTTCACCACCCCGAGATTCACCCTACTTTGAGAGTTTGTGTCGTGTCTATTGCTATTTTAGATTTTCAGGAGTCGTGGTGTTGTTGTATCTTTTCCATTCAAGTGGTTAGTTGTGACTGCCCATTTGCTTTCAATAATAATATTTGTTTTGCCTTTAGTGATTTGGATTAACTCTAGTATCACTACTAGCCTTTGAACGTTTGTGTTGTGTCGTGTCTATTGCTATTTTAGATTTTCAGGAGTCGTGTTGTTGTATCTTTTCCATTCAAGTGGTTAGTCGGGACTACCCATTTGCTTTCAATAATAATATTTGTTTTGCCTTTGGTGATTTGGATTAACTCATAGTATCACTACTAGACTTTGAACGTTAACTTTCTTAAAAGAATTTTTTTGTGAAACTAAGAATACAATCAAGCTTTAGAAAAAGTTTATCGGATCGTAAGAAACATGAAGCCTAATAGATTCAAGACCTTCCCACAAAAACAAATACAATTTGTGCTTTAATCTGCTATGAATTTTTGAGTTTATTATAATCAATCAATTAATTATGAGATCTAACTAAAAGATTTCAAATATTCCATTTTATGATTTTTATGTCTTTAGTATAATTCATTATGGGCATTTACATACATACCACCCAATTCTTATGTATTTACACATCTAACCAAAATTTTACCTTTTGCATTTATATTATCCAAATCTTTCATATCACATCAAAAATACCATTATTTTAACTATTAAAATAAAAATATACTTTTTCATGCATAGGTTAAGTGGCATATATGTAAAAATCAAAGTTTGATGGTGCAATACTTACAGCTAAGTTCTCTAGATCAGAGGCGATCCGCTTATTGACTCCATCCAGCACCGCTGATTTGAGAGGCTCTCTCCCATCATCTTTTCCATCTTTGGATATCTGCAGGTTTTATGTCAGTTGATGCTAAATCAAAACAAAAATATTACAATAATGATGATGATGATGATGATGATGATGATAACCTCAGACAAAACAGCCAAAGATGTCTTCTCTATCAGTTCTTTGATAAATTTATTGACATCTGTTGCCTCGGCTAGAACGTCGCTAGTTCTGAGTGGCTTCTCTGTTGCTTTTTTGGAATTTTTAGACAGGTTATCAGCTTCTGTGATCAAATTAGCAGCCAGAAATCATGAGTGCTTCAACATAAACTGAAGGATAAAACTCATCAAAGGTTTACTGCCTTGGTATCTCATAATTACCAGGAAATTAAAGCAAGAGTGAGCATTAGTCATTTAGTCAAAAAATAAGTGGAAAAATGAACAATGGAGAAAACAATAGATAGCTTTATGGAACTTCAGAACAGAACTTTTCCATATACTGAGATCAATTTACAACTGAAATTCTGAAAAATAAAATAAATGCAGGTATTAAGATTTCAATATGTGATTTGTTTGGATATATTCCTGATGTTTACTTAACCAACTGTCATAAATTGGATCATAACACTAACTTTGGCAACCAAGGAGAGGTGGAGATCCGGCATCGCTATAGTTTAAGTGAGAACAAGTAAGAGAGACTTAGATTAAGTAGCAAATCGTATAGTGCGGATGATGTGAGTTTGTTAAAAGCTGGAAACATAAAAAAATAAAGAAATGAGCAATTATCAAACAAGTCTTTATAGAATAATAAAATTTTCAACTATATTATTAATTGATCTAACAACTAGTAAGGTTGATTTAGCTTCAAAAAGGATGCAAGACAAAAGCAGTAGGCTCATTCAAATACCTGCTAGATTTTGATTATTATGGAGATATTTAAGCGGTAAGGTTCATGAAATTCTCAAGACTAAGAGGATATCAAACAATTGGAGAAGCTATACTTTAGCACCAAATTTTAATATTTAAGATAGGTATTAATAATTATGATAATGATAGCTAGGAGTCAGGTTTATGATTCAAACAATAAAGTTAAAGGGAGAATCATGGAACAAGCATTCAAAACCACTGTCAAGAAATCAATTTGGTTCAATGCCGTAAAAGTTAACTGCAGAAATAGATTTGATGCAGATTCTTTAGAAAAAGATATAGAGAACAATGTAAATATTCATAATATTTGATTAAGCAGTAACAAAGCCTCTTTATCCATGCATCAGCCATCTTGCTGCCCTTGCCAATAAATCCACTTATTCAATTACTTCATAAAGTAATGACTAAAATTATGGTTAATTGGCTCAAGCCATTCTTCTCGGGGTCTTATCTCATCAAAAGTGTGTGCCATTGTCCTAAAATGGTGCCTCTTCATGAAACCAGAGTTAACCCAAATTATAACAGGAGAGCAAATATTATTACTGAAAGCAAATATGTGATTACAAGTATACGCAATTAAAAAGAAAATACAATAACAAACACAACATAGACACGAAGAGGGTTGTTTCCCAAAAGAGTTGGTGGTTGGTTGAGAGGGTGGAAAGGTGGCAGTTGGCTGTCAGAAGGCTAGTGGGAGATGGCGATAGGGCATGAGGAACAGGGAAAAATGTGTCTAAGGGTCTGTTTGGGGCAATTGTTGATTATTTATAATCTGCTGATAAGCAGATTATTCAGATAATCTGATAATCTGCAGATTATCGAATAAGTTCTGAGTCATTGCTTTGTGGAGCTTATTCAGAATAGACTTATTGATAGTTGTTACTTGGATAAATGACCTTCATGCCCCTATTTGGTGAAACTGTTTGCAACGAATCTAAATGGTTTCCTTCTTTAAAATGACTAGCACTCTTAAGCCTATCCCACATAAGCTTAAGTTTGAATTTGGTCTAACTATTGTTTAAAACATGTTAGGTTTGGGTTAAATAAATCAGTTAGAATATAAGTTGGTTTAATTAATTCTAAGACAACGAATCTTAGGTTTATGTTTTATCAATGACACTTAAGGAATTCAATATGGTTTATCTTAGCAAGCTCTGATTTGGTTTTGAAGTCTCCTTAGGTTCGATTGCAGGAAGCCTAACATTGATAGATGCATATATGATTGAAGTTGCAATTTTTTTTCTTTGCTCAAGATTTTGCTCGGATCTGAAAGAAGCCTGAAGTATAACACAAACAGAAATAAAAATGGACTTGTGTACATGCAGTGATTATTGTTCGTGAGTTTTTAGGAAAGTTCCTGACAGTGAGCACGCAGAAAATGTGATTCTTACAGCTCAATTTTCAAGTGAAGCAGGAATCTGTTTTAGGGAATACAATCAAAACTGGAAGCATAACATCATTCTCGGAAGATTGATTAAACATATTTCTGATGTAGATGGAAATCATGACAGCTTACATTTTCAATAAAAAATTTCAGCCTGATTTGAACCTGTTAGAACTGATCCAAAGGAGGCAGTTCATATGATTAAGAAGAGATTTCATGACAGAAATTGCTGATGGCAAGCTACGGAAGTGATTTCTATGCAGGTGGAACTGACTCTCCGAGTGGCAACCATCTTCATTCTCTCAACCTAACTCTTCTCGAGAACACACCCAGATGCCCTCATAAATTCCTTCTCCGCCAGCTCCAGCTCCAGCTCGTCGGTGGGTGTTGTCGAAGAGATTTCGCGAGAGAGGTGTGGTTCGCAAGGTTGAAGGAGCAAAACGAAACAGGGAGGGCTAGGGCAAGCGAGGGACTTTCTTTCCTAACGCGAGAAGCAGAAGCCGAAGGCGGGTTCTTCTCCGCTTTGCCTCCTCTTAACAAAAATCGGAATCGCGTACGAGAGCGGCGAAAATAAGCGGCTCGATCGCCTCTTCCAAACACAGCGGGCGCTTTTTCCGAACGCCGCCGCACCCAAATAAGCTGCCCCAAACGGGCCCTAAACTGCAGGTGGAGGTGGTTGGGAGGGGGGGGGGTGGGAGTGGGGGCTGCATGCAGGAAGAACTGTGGAGGCTGCGGCTGAGAAGTAAGACATGTGGTAGGATGGGAACGACAGCAACAGAGACAACAGGGTAGTAGCCCAGCTGGCTGAGGACATCCGGGCAGAAGACTTAAAAGGTGAAAATGGGATTGCGGCTGGATTGTCAAACTGATTGGAGGCTGGGAGTGGGATGTAGCTGGAGGAACAAGAAGATAGCCGGAGGAAGATGACAGCAGCAGCGAAGCGAGAAATGCAAAGGATGGAAGAGTAGGAGATACAGTCGGAGCCCCAGTCCATCCCTTTGAAGAATATCACCATCTCGGACGAGCTAAAGTTGTAGCACCACACGCCTTTGGATACAACCCTAGAAGGGAAAAGGAGGACGTGGACGACTGCCCTGACAGAAAACAGCAGATATAGTCACTATGAAGGTCTAGGAGAATCAAATGGATATGTTTATGTAAGCACCCCCGCATGAACTCAAGACACCCTCTTTGCATACACATTAGGTTGAAGCCCTAAAGGATAAGCACCAAAATAGCTCTCATCTACTGACGTGATAAACCTATTAAAGTTCAGCATGGTTCCATCTTGGGACAATCAACGATCCACAGTGAACTCCTACTTGAAGCCATGCAGCAATTTCCCAGAAATTGCCTCCCTTTGCATGGTAATATCGACGCTCACAAAAATCAATCATTGCACCAGTAGGAATATACTTTATCCGGTAATGAAAAAAGGGGCAATTACATACAAGCCACCCGAAACTTGCCATTTACAAATCAATCACCCTCTTTCATCCATTTTTCAAATTCTCACTCTAATATCAAAATTCAAGATAAAACCCCAACACATGTTTTTCAATTTTATCAAAGTCTCAATTGTTCGATCGTGGCACACGTAAATACATCGGTTCTGTAGCTCAAAAAAATCACCCGTGCACTAAATTTATAAATATCAATGATTTGGGTGGTTTGTATGTAATCATCCCTAAAAAAATATCTTAACTATATGATGTGAAAAAGCTTGCATAAACCCAACTAACAACAAATAGCAATTAGCAAAAAAAGATGAGAAATATTCTAGAAGCTGATTCTAAATTATAGAAATAAGAATGATGGTGATAGCAAAATTCATAACTCATGTTCATATTGGATTATAGTGTACCATGCAGAAAAAAAATAATAATAATAACGCAATATGGTAAGGTATGACCTCTATTATCAACTATTTTACAAACAAGACTTCCATGACTGTAAGTGATGGGAATAACCTTGAACGTTAGTTAACTTTTTCTCCAAAGGTGCATGCTTTTGCTCATGCACATGAGTAACTGCTGCACTAATTGTTTGTGAGGGCGGCTGTGGTACTTCTACCGGTACAAAAGCAGCAAGATCAGGCGGATTATCTTTTCCTACCACTGTTTGAGCCTACTTCAGAGCAATGCCTATCAATAATTCTCTTCCCATGAAAGTGAGCAAAACTGTAATATAAGTTTACAAAAGACTACCTCAAGGTCTACATAAGACGGGTTTCTTCCAATAGATAACAGGAACATGTCAAGGTTACTTGCACTGAGAGCTGCCAAAAGTGAATCAAGCAATGAGTGATTTAGTAGAGAAAAGGTAAGGGCAAGTGATATTAGCTACACAAACAAAGTAATATATTCATTTAAAAGAATTCAATTGCTGAAATACTTGATTCAAATTTGGCCATGTAACACTAACTTCTATGTGCAAAGAAGATGCCTCTCCTTTAAAAAAAGGGATGTAAATTGAATCTTGAAAATAGTAACAGACTCGAACAAAATCAAAGTACACTAATTAACTTGTAGCATTGTAGCACAATATTGATCATGGCAGATATGGAACTTAGGAGCACATCACGGATGAAAAAAGAAAGACTAAAGAATAGGCCTATCTTAGAGCTAACCCACCCTGGCAAAGCTGATTCCATGATGCATAAACCAGAGGCTAACAAGGACAAAATCCAATTGTTGTTTCGTACCATAATTACAGAGGAAATCTTATTTTCACATCACAATTTGTGCCATTTACATTGAACAAGTTCATGAATCATTCATAGGATGACAGAAAAAGTTAAAAATAGACATCATTTGAACCAATAAACACCAAGGTTTCAACAACAAACAACAACAACAACAAAGCCTTAATCCCACCATCTCGGACGAGCTAAAGTTGTAGCACCACATGCCTTTGAATCATTTTCCTCCATTACGTCCTTTTAGTTTCATATTTTCATTAGTTCTAATAAATTAAGATCATTTTTATACAATAAGCCCAAGTCTTCCTAGGTCTACATCTGTCTTTCTTAACATAAGTCGAACCTAAAACATCTACTCTCCTAATCGGATAATCAGATGGTCGACGTTTAATGTGACTAAACCATCTAAGACGACTCTCTCTAATTTTGTCCGCCACTAGAGCTACACCTGCCCTATCATGGATATATTCATTTCACATATTGTCTCGAAGTGTAAAGCCAATCATCCACCTAATCATTCGCATCTCGACAACACTTAACTTAGTATTATGCTTTTCTTTTAAAGGCCAACATTCAATGTCATAGAGCATTGCAGGTCTCACCAGCCTCATATAAATTTTTCCTTTCAGTCTAAGCGGTACTTTTCTATCACACGAAAGGCCTAAAGCATTCCTCCACTTCAACCAACCAGCTTGAATTCTACTATTAACATCCCCATCTATATCGTCATCGCTTTGAACAACAGACCCGAGATATCTAAATCGTTCACACCTTTTAATAATTTGATCGCCCAAAGTTACACTTTTATCACTAAAGCTACTACCACCAAAATTACATTCCATGTATTCAGTTTTAGTTCGACTCAAATGAAGGCCTGTAGACTTCAGTGTAGACCTCCATAAATCAAGTTTTTTCTCTCGCTTATCCACGAGAAGGATATCATCAGCAAAAAATATACACCAAGGTCATCCTCTTGTAAATGTCCAGTAAGACCATCCATAACTAAAGAAAAAAGATATGGCCTTAAAGCCACTACCTGATGCAATCCAAATAAAATAGGAAAATAGTTGGTCAATCATCCTTCAGTTCGAATACAAGTAACAGCTCTACTATACATATCTTTCATGACTTGAATATAAGCCTTATCAGCACATTTCTTCTCGAGAACTCTCCAAAGGATATCTCTTGGAACCTTATCGTGAGCTTTTCCTAAATCAATAAAAATCAAATGTAGATCCTCCTTATTATCTCTAAACTTCTCCATCAAACTTCTCAATAAATGTATAGCTTCCATAGTAGACCTGCCTGGCAAAAATTCAAATTGATTACGAGAAATCTTTGTAATACGTCTTAGTCAATGTTTAATTACCCTCTCTCATAATTTTAAAGTACGACACATCAACTTGATTCCTCTATAATTCGCACTCTTGCGCATTACCTTTATTCTTAAAAATGGGGACCAAAATACTCTTCCTTCACTCATGCTTTTTTTAGTTTTTAAAATAATAATGAAGAGTTTAGTAAGCCAAGAAACTCCCAAATTTCCTAAATATTTTCGCACTTCAATTGAGATATCATCGGGTCCTACAGACTTTCCACCCTTAGTTTTTTTTAAAGCCTCGTCAACTTCTTTTTTACTAATGCGACGGTAAAAATGAAACTTTTTATTATTATTAATGATATTAGGATCACTAAAGAAGGTCGTATTTTTAGACACTTCATTAAAAAGTTTATCAAAATAATTCACCCACCTATGTTTAATATCTTTTTTCTAAGAAAAACACTTTGATTTTCATCTTTAATACACTTTACTTGAGTTAAATTTTTTACTTTTTTTTTTTCTTTATTTGACTAGTTTATACATATATTTTTCACCTTCTTTAGTATCTAAACTATTATAAAGATCACTAACAACAGAAATTTTAGCGCCACAGATTGATCTTTTAAACTCCCTGCGGGTTGTTTGATATTTTTTCCAGTTCTCTTAATTTTTACATTTAAACCAGTTTTTATAACATAACTTATTATAGTTTATCTTAAATTGCTATTTTTATTTAAATAAAACTTTTTATTTTGATTCTCCAAGTACATCTTTTGTTACTTGTTTAATAGTGTCTGTTACTTTATCCCACAAAGAATTTGTTTCTTCATGAACATCCCAAATTTTGAAATCTTGAATTTTAGTCATAAAAATAATTTTATTTGTGTCTTTTAGGTTCCCCTATCTAATTCTACGATGATGAGTCCTAGTATTCTTTATTTTATAACTTTTCATCTTAAAATCTAGAACTAATAATTGATGTTGGGTACTTAACACCTCACTTGGAATCACCATACAATTTTACAATCTCGAAGATCTCTTCTTCTCATAAAAAATAATCAATTTGTGTTTTATTATATCCATTCTTATAAGTAATAAAATGATCATCTCTTTTCTTGAATAAAGTATTACAAATAACAAAATCATATGTTATAGTAAAATCTAAAATGACTCTACCTTCTTCATTAGTCACTCCAAAACCGTAACCACAATGAATATTTCTGAAATATTCTGTCACTCTACCGACATATCCATTTAAATTTGCTCCAATAAAAATTCTTTCTTCAAGAGGTATCATTTGTATTAAGTCTTGTAAGTCATTTAAGAATTTATATTTAGACACTATATCTAAAGCTACTTGAGGAGCATAAACACTTATATTATTAAAAATCTTAGTATCAATAATAAACTTATGAGCTATAATTTTATCTTCAATTTTATTAATTTTTACAATATTATCTTTCAAACTCTTATCTATAATTACAACTACACCATTTCTAGTGCGACTCTTATCAAAATATCAAAGTTTAAAACTTAAATTATCAATCTCCTTGGCCTTTTCTCCAACCCATTTAGCTTCTTGAATACATAGATATTAATCTTTTTATGAATCATAATATCAACTTATTCCATTAATTTATCATTGAAAGTACCTATATTCCAAGATCTTATCCTAATATTAGTTTCATGGACAAACTTCTTTATCCGCATCCGTCCGTAATGTGGAAACTCTTGCTTATTTGACACTACACCTGGGCGACGGTGTAGCGTCCCTTGTACATTGTTCACTGTATTCAGGTCAAACAGCGCGACGCTTCCAAGGGACGCCCTAGCACTTACACAATGATCAAAAGAAAGCTTGCTCCAATCGATAGGAGTTGGTATCCCAAAGCTAGGGGAGGGGGAGGGAGAAGCATGCTGGCTGAAATCCAAGAGAACAAGCCAGAAAGAAACAATGATTTATTAAATTAATCATTCCACAATTACAAGCCAGGAGAATTCATGAGTATAGATTAGGTTTGTTATGTCGGTGCCTAAGGACAATTTTGTCTCTTGCATGCCTAAAGGCGATTTAGTTTTTTTGTTATTTATTATCATTTAGTATAAATAGTGCTAATATGTTTAGAGTTAGGATGATGCATGAGATTGGGGCTTGAGTCTTTGGATTAAAATTTGGGAAAGATTTCCTAACTCTCGAATTGTAGGATTTGAGAGAGATCGACAACCTCTGAATTGTAGTTGTTTATATTTATGTAGTTGTATTGAGTTTTTTTGTTATTCTTGCAATAAGATTATTTGTTTGCTTATCAAGTGGTATCAGAGCATTTGGCCACTGCAAAGCTTAGGATCGCGCTGAAATCGGTCAATTATTGCGTTGAACTTCGTGATACTTGTGATTCAAGCTAGTTGAGAAGTAAATACGGAAACAAGGTGCACATGAGCGTCATTTTTTGAACGAACTCACAGTGCATGCGATCAGAGCTAGCTGCAGAAAGCCACCGGCAAAAGCAATGTCATTCGAAACCCGAACTCGCGATCTAGTTGTCGCTTTCCCGCGAATCGCGACTGTATCGAATCACCTTGGGGAAGCAAACAAAGGGATTGCAACACCTTTTTTGCGATATAATGCAACGCGGTTGCTCACTACAAATGGATGACGGCGTACTCGAAAGCCGCCGAAGAGATCGTGTACCTTGCAATACAGTTGCGATAATAGCTAGTTGGGAAGTTGCAAAAGAGATTGCATACAATGGTCTCCCATACTACTACTACAATTGCGATCGGAGCTAGTTAGGAAGACCGTAAGGAATCAAGTGTACAAGCTTTCGTGACTTTGAAAGTGAATTTGAAAGTGAATTTGAAAGGAGGCCTTTAGGAATATTGATGCTTTGAAAGTGAATTTGAAAGGAGGCCAGGCAATCTAAATACTGGATAGAGAAAAGATTTTCCTCCTATGAAAACTAATTCGAGAACTTGGGGAAGATGTTAATAAAGCTTATTGAGATGCAATTCAAGACACCGCCGACAACTCAATTTGCAAACCCTCACCAAGGGCTGGCCGCGAAGAATTCGTGGCTGTATCAAAAGGAAAAGAGATCAAACGTGAGGAACGTCAGAAACATGAGGAAAGCATCCACCATCAAGAAATCCCCCTAAAACTCTGATGGGGGTGAATTAAAGATTTCACATTGGTGTGGGGGGGGGGGTGGTTGGTTGGGCCGAAATATTGAGGGGATATGCAAGGGGTTTGGACCACAAAGAACAAAAGAAAGAAGGCGAGATGGGGTATGGCTATAATCAAATAAGGGATTTTTACCCTAGATATATGGGGGAAACATCGGAGGGAGAGGAAGTTGGGCTGGAAATGCTAGGATTAGGATGTTGAAGATGTCGATCTTAAAGGGGGAAGACAGATCGACATGGGTGAGTGTTGGAGGAGTGATATTTCTTAGTAAATGGGCATAATAGGGAGGAGAAGCTCATAGCGGCAAAGTTATGTTTGGAGGGGAAAGCTCTAGCATGGTTTCAATGGAGGGAGGTTAGATACTTAATCCGTTCATGGGAGAAATTTAATGATTGCTTATTGGAATGTTTCTGAGTTATTAGGTAAGGAGATCTACACGAGCAATTTTATGCCTTGACTCAAAAGCGGACTGTCATGCAATATAGGGAAACATTTGAGCTATTGTCGAGACGACTAAGAGGGAATTTTTAAAACGGGATTGGAGGGGAACTCCATGAAGAGCCTAAAACTAGACATACGGGTAACACTCCGACTATTGAGACCTTGAGAAGTGGGGGAGACGATGAAGCTCATCCAAATTGTGGAGGACAAGAAACAGATGAAGAAGACTAACAAAAGCGGCACCATAGGAGGATTCTACGAGAGTACCTCGATGACTACGACACTGGGGACTCAGACTATGTCATTTTAGAAGGAGGCGCCGAAAGAGAGGAATATGAGGGCTTGTCCGAAGGGCAACTTCGAGCGCTTCACAAAGAGCATAGGGATTATAAGAGAAGTATGCTCCAAGCCATCAATGCAATGTCCTTCTTAATGTGTGAGGGGGAGGAGGCAGATAGTGAGGATTAGAGGAAGAAGTGGGGAAGGGAGAAGAGCACTTACACCCGAATGTAGTGAATATCCCTCACGTGATTTTTTTCTAATTTTGCCAAGAATTAAAGATATGCTTAAGAATGGACAAAAAAACATTAGGATATTTTTTACGGTTTGGATCTCCAACTCAAATAGCATCAGATTACAAAAAAAAAAAAGTTAAGGTAAAAATTGATAATAATAATAATAATAGTGAAAATCGTCATGAAAACATGAATATTTGATGCACCGGTGACTTTATTTCAATACTACAAAACTTTTTTGATATAAATCCCCTTCATGAACACGAAAGTTTTTGCTCAACTCCCTTGAGGGCCCTCCCCACTTCAGAATCCATTTGTAGCTACATTTATCCTACCAAGTTTGGCGTACATAAAGATCATAACATCGTTGATAAAATAGATATGCAAGTGACTGCACCACCACCTCCACCATCATCCACATCATCATTAAAATTAACCTTGGCTTAACTACTTTGGGTTGGCTTTATTAACTTTGATTTTTCGATTGTTCCTTCTTATTGTTGTCTAAGGCATTAAATATATTGATTGTAAATCAGTTTAAACCACTTGTATCAACTTATCAAATATGTGCATTGTCTATCATTTTCGGTACGTGTTCATACCACTTAAAGTCTATTTTTAGTTTTCCTGCCTTTAATACATATCACACTTACCATTTTCCCTAATATTATCATTTTTTATAATACCTACTTTTGCTACACAACAATTTTTAATATTTTCATTTCAATCACATTCAACTTGGATAAAAAAAAATTATTTTTCAGCCCACAACATTTAGACCCATACAACCACGTAGGCTTAATTATCATTTTTTTTATTTAATATTTTAAGCCTTAATGATATCCTCTTATAGCAGAAAATTCCCAAGCCACTTCTCTATTTTAACTATTTAGCTTTAACTCTAAAAGTTATATCATTATTTATATGCTTATTCTTTTATATAATATAACCAAAATATTTAAGTTTATCACACATATATATAACACCTTATCTTTTAATAATATCAAATGATAATTGTGAACACATACCCACTAAAATTATATAGCATATACTCGGTTTTTTTTTTACTAATTTTAAGATTTTGATCTTCTAGACATCTCTTTACTTTATTAATTTTTTTTATTTATTTTAATATCTCAATAATTGGAGCTCTAACTGCTAAAAACACATAACCAAAGCATCTTGCTTTAAAAATCATTTGTAAGCATCTTCATCGAAATAAAAATAAAAACTTCCTGTCGACCCATAATGTAAACTATGACAATTAAAACTTCCTGTGCCACTCTATAACCACCAATATTAACCAATGTACCATGACAAAAATCTTTAATAATATTGTCATAGCTTGATGCATGCATTTTGACCTTAAAGTACAACTAATTAATTCTAATAATGCTCGATCATATGCTTTCTTAAGATCAATAAAAATCATATGAAGATCCTTTTATTTTTATACTTCCAAATTAATTTTCTCAACACAAAATTGATTCCATGATGTATTTTGTCATGAAATCAAAGTTATTCTCAAAGATTGGGTTTTTTTCTTGAACTTACATTCCACACTGTTTCTCGTAGCTTCATTGTATGACTCATTACTCATATGTTTGATTCCTTTATATTTGGTATGAAAATGCTCATAAATATAGTTTTAAAATGATTCTTCTCGGATTACTTAGCATCCAATTAGACTTGAAATTCTATTGAAATTTTTGTTAACCAAACTATTGTGATCCCCATAATGCATCAAATCTGAAAGGGCATCTCATCTAGATCTAAAACATTACCTTTATATATCTTTTCAGATATAGGACCACTTCACTTTTTTAGATTAGTCTATGATATGCTTCACCATATTGTCTGTTATACTCTTCTAAAATATTTTCTTCTTAGGAGCTCTCAATTAACAATTTATCAAAGTTAATATTTTATTCCTTTTTTTACGTCTTCATTTTTTAACTAAAATCTTATCATCTTCATTTTATAGCATCAAATTTGATCAAAACCTTTAGATCTCTTATCTTACTTGATCTCTATATATCATTATATTAGTACAAGTGGCTTTGTACAACTAAATATAGTCAAACGAGGATTAGGAAGCAAACAAGACATTCCATGACTTCGCTTTCATTGAGGTTGATAGCATAGATTTATATTGTCAGAGGAGAACAATGGTACTGAATGGTGTTAGGTTTTCTAGATGAAATAAATTTATGAGAAAAGAATGGACCTTAAGGGCAATGCAAAGCTAAAAACAAGGTCAAGCTTTTTTTGAGCTCTTTGACAATATATGGTGTGCAAAGGCCTTGATATAATTCTAGAAGTGCAACTGATTTCAACCATCCAAATCCCATCGTGTCTTGTAAATCTCTAGATAAAAAAGACCATTGTAATGATCGCTTTAATGTAGCACTTAACAAAAAGAATCTAGGTGTCTTGGAGAGTTGGCTAGAAAAGGCCATAACTACAGAATATAAAACAAAAGAAGGGAGAAAGTGAGAGGTGAGATTTAAAGATGTTTTACACCCTACACGCTACACATCTTAGAGGGTTATTTAAGAAATTCATCTCTCATAATGTAGATAAGACCACCTTGAACAATCACCATAGTGTTCTGGACTATAGAAATGACTACAAAGTTAAAGACCTCAGTGAAATGGGCTTCATATCCAAGGGAACCAACTTTAGTTTCCCTTAATTAATATGTTCTGCTCTGTCTAATATATAATTGATCATAAAGGTGACATGAAAAGAAAAATAGGGTTGAGGAAAACTAATGATAGTATTTCTAGAAAAGATAAGATGCGTATTTAGAACAAATTAATTAAAGTTGATATGGATCCAATAAAAGAGAGCAACCACTCCGTGAAGGGATTTTGAGAACTTATATTTTTGGAGTTTTATGCATACAACAGTGTGTGGGAGAATCCTCCTCTTCCTATGGCAACCCTGAAAATGTATTTCGCAGTAAATATTAATTCTTACATGGCGAGTATGAGGAAATATGAAAAATTGGACTGGATAAAAGAATTTTAGGTAAAGATCAATGATTTGGACCTGAGGTTATGATCCACATATATCTAAGACTAATATATTCAAATTCATTTACCTTTGCAAATTTTCAATCCTTGAATGCACAATAGAAGATGTGTCACATTTCTTTCTCATGAAAATTTGAAAAAGCTGTGAGTCATAGTATATGGTGTGGATTTGCGTATTGATTTTTACATCTGAATCCATAAGCAGAAGACCGGCTCCATTAGGAAAAATGATGAGGAAAATATTCGAAGCATTTGTGAGCTAAAGATTACTTGGATTCTGAGGGAAATAAAAGAATTTCATCAGACACGATGAGAAGTTCATAGCTCATCCAAATAAGAAGATCAAACAGCCCGAATACTTGATCTTGAGATTGTCAAAATTAATTGGCAAAATAAAAGAAAATAAAATGTTCATGCTCATTGTTCAGCAGCAGTCACGATTATAACATAAATTACAAGTTAGCTGGTTGACTATACCAGCTTTTTACAGCCAAATGTATCATGCTTGGACATGAAAAATTAATTTGAACAAACCAAGTGTTAAAATTTGAGCAAATCAAATACTTCGCTTTAAGCAATTCTGGTACATCCAATAGAAACAAAACATTCATTGTTAAGGGAATAAGTTGCAGCCTAAGTAAATTAATCTGTACTCGCATCCTCCTAAAATAAATAATATAACCAGTAAACGGAGGAAAAAAACAATAAATGTCA